>ML281783.1:1316-54675 GCA_005239495.1 Nicotiana undulata
AAAATTCATTTCTCGGACTTGGGTCCTCGGAATTCGATTTCGGGCATACGCCCAAGTCCCATATTTTCCTACGGACCTTCCGGGACCGTCGAATCACGGATTCGAGTCCGTTTACCAAAAATGTTGACCAAAGTCAACTTTATTCAATTAATTTATCAAAAATTTAACTCTCAATCAGGTTTTCACATAAATGCTTCCCGGCTACGCGCTCGGGCTGCGCACGCACATCGAGGTGAGATTAATGGAGGCTTTCGGGGCCTCGGAACACAATCAAAATTAGATGCACATAAGATGACCCCTTTTTGGGTCATCACAATTTTAGTGAGAAGTTGAATGTGGATGCGTTGAATTATTCTACTTATGATAAAGAATTATATGCCTTGGTAAGGGCTCTTGCTACATGGCAGCATTATTTTTGGCCAAAGGAGTTTGTGATCAAAACTGACCATGAGTCTTTAAGATACTTGAAAAGCCAAGGTAAACTGAGTAGAAGACATGCCAAATGGGTTGAATCATTGAGACATTACCTTATTGGATTAGCTACAAGCAAGGTAAATACAATATAGTTGTTGATGCGCTTTCAAGAAGGTACGCTCTTGTTTCTACTCTTACTTCTAAATTGATGGGATTTGATCATATTAAGGATTTATATATTGATGATTCTGATTTTGATGTAGCATTTTTGGCATGTTTAAATGATCCTTTTGAGAAGTATAATTTGAAAGATGGGTTACTTTTTAAAGAGAATAAGCTTTGTGTCCCTAATTGTTCTTTGCGAGAAGTTTTGTGAGTGAAGCACATTGTGGGGGGCTTATGGGACACTTTGGTGTGCCTAAAACACTTGACATCCTTGTTGAAAATTTTATTGGGCTTAATATGAGAAAGTTGAAAGATTTTGTGCTTAATGTCTTGAATGCAAACAAGCTAAATCTAAATTGTTTCACCATGGTTTATACACGCCATTACCTGTTCCTATTTCACCTTGGATTGATATTTCTATGGACTTTGTGTTAGGATTGCCTAGAACAAGGTATGGTAAGGATAGCATCTTTGTTGTGGTAGATAGGTTCTCAAAAATGCTCGTTTTATTCCTTGTTTAAAGACTAATGATGCTTCTCATGTTGCTGATTTATTTGTTAGAGACGTTGTTAAATTTCATGGTATACCTCGAACTATTGTTAGTGATAGGGATGCTAAGTTTCTAAGACACTTTTGGCGTGTTCTTTGGGGAAAATTGGGAATAAAATTGTTGTTTTCTACTTCTTGTCATCCACAAATTGATGGACAAACCGCGATATTAAATAGTACCTTAGGAAATATGTTAAGGGATGTTCTAAAAGGAAAATTAACTTCTTGGGAGGATCACTTGCCTATGGTAGAATTTGCTTACAATCGAACTGTTCATTCATCTACTGGTTATTCTCCTTTTGAAGTTGTTTATGTCTTTAACCCCCTTACACCTCTTGACTTATTGCCTTTGCCTACCAATGAGATGGTTAGTCTTGATGGGAAAAAGAAAGCTGATTTGATGAAGACTATTCATGAGCATACCAGACTCGCAATTGAGAGGAAGAATGAGCAAAAAACATTACGAAGAAATAAAGGCCGAAAACTAGTTATCTTTGAGCCCGGTGATTTGGTTTGGGTTCATATGAGGAAGGAGAGTGTAACGATCCGGTCTGTCGTTACGTAGAACCTGCATTATAATTACTGTAATTGACTTGTTATAAGTTGGTTATACTGTTATTGATGTATTAGAGTTGGTAGGCTTGAAATCGGAATGGTTATAATAAGAAATTAGTCACTTAGTCTTTAAAAATAGACTTAAAGTTGAAAAAGTCAACTGAGAGTTGACTTATTGGTAAACGACCTCGGAATGCGGATTTTATGGCTCGGATAGCTTCGTTAGGTGATTTGGGACTTAGGAGTGTGTTCAAACTAATTTTGTGATGTCCGGTGTAGAATTAGGCTTGAATTGGCAAAAGTTAGTTTTTGGTGATTTCCGGTCGGCAGTGAAAAATAGGCTATCGGGGTCGGAATGGAATTACGATAGTTGGAACAGGTTCGTAATGTCATTTTGGATATGTCTGCAAAATTTCAGGTCAATCGGAGTTGTTTTGGATAGTTTCGGCATCATTGGTGGATTTTAGAAATTTCAAAGTTCTTAGGCTTGAATCCGATGTGATTTTGGTGTTTTGATGTTAGTTTTGGTGTTCCGAGGGTGCAAATAAGTTTGAATGATGTTATGGGATATGTTGGTATGTTTGGTTGGGGTCCCGAGGGGCTCATGATTGAATTCAGATGGTTAACGGAAGTTTTGAACTTGGTAAAATGCAGCTTTAGCTGCTGGTGCTGGTGTAACTGCACCTGCGAAAGTTTAACCGCAAGTGCGGGCCCGCAGGAGTGAGCAAAGCTCTGCTGATGCGGAAGATGACCAGCTGAGGGAAATCTGCAGGTGCGAGGTATTTTCCGCACTTGCGAAGCCGTAGATGCGGAAGGACGAGCACAGGTGCGGAGGCTTAGACTTTGAGGGTTCTCCGCAGGTGCACACCTGGGATTGCAGATGCGGGTCTGCAGGTGCGCGTAAGTGGCCGCAGGTGCGGAACCACTGTTCAGAAAGTATATAAGCATGCCTTCGCAAATTTTAACCCTCTTTTCACCATTGTTGTACGGGTTCCGAGAATTTTGAGGGATTTTGAAGAGGAAAACGTTGGTGCATCATTGAGGTATGCTTTTTGGACTTAGTAACTCGATTATAGGTGATTTAAGACCTTAATATCAGTGTAAATTCATGAGAAATCAGTAGAAAAGGGGGAGTTAGGGCTTGAGATTATGAGACCTTTAGGGGTCGATTGGAGGGGTCAAACGGACTCCGATTTTAGCGTTTTTTATATGTACAAACTCGTGAGATGATGAAGAAAATTTTGGTATAAAAATTTCTGAGTTCCGAGATGCGGGTTCGGGGGTCGGGTTTTGACCGATTTCGGATTTTGTGCTTAAAATCGATATTTTTCAATTGGAATTCATTACTTAAGCATAAATTGATGATAAAGGTCTGATCTTTATAGATTTGGGGCGCTCGACGGTTGATACGAGAGGCAAGCGTATTGCGGAATAGTTTTCGGGCTAGTTTGAGGTAAGTAATGTGTTTAAATCCTGTCCTGAGGGTCTGAAACCCCGGACTCTGCACCCTTTGACGGGTTTTGGAATGCAAAGGTTGGAACTTTGGAAATATATTCCATATTTAGGCAACTATTGAGTTGTTTAATCAATTTTAAAGCCTATGCTTAATAGTATTGATATATATTTGATATGTTTTGGGTTGTAAGCCATGTTTGAGGCCTAGTGCCGATTTTTTTACCCCTTGAGGGTTCATTTTACTATTTTCCTCACTAATATGTTATGATTTTCACTCAGTCATTTCTTGATAATTGTTTTGACACTCAGAGTATTTTAATACTGTTTATTGAAAACGAAACACTGTTTTGGGTCGGGAACCCGGTGTATTTATGGCCTGAAGGGCATGTCGAGAGTGTCTGACTGAGTGAGGTTGCGGGCCATTATTGTGAGGATGTTGTGATATGAGAGAGGTTGCGGGCCAATATTGTGTGTGATTTATGCCATGCTGTGGCTTGTTATAGCGCTTGGGCTGTAGGAGCCCCTACGGAGTCTGTACACAACCCTAGTGAGCGCATGTACCTAATGAGTGATGTTGCCCGCGGGTCTGATACTGAGTGATTGTGAGGTAGCCTGATGGGCTAATATTGAGTGAATGTGAGGTTGCCTGATGAGCTAATATTCAGTGATTGTGAGGTTGTCTGATGGAGTGACTGTGAGGTTGCCTGATGGGCTAATATTGAGTGACTGTGAGGTTGCCTGATGGGTTGATACTGAGATTGTTATTGTCACACCTCCTTTTTTCACTACCCCGAGATTGATGAAGGGTAATAAGGGAGTTTTTCCAATTTAAGTGACATTATTCGGATTTGGGATTTATTTATTATTTCAGAGTCGCCACCCGGATTTTTGACGATGCTCCGGGACACCGTTTTGTTTTGAAAATCCCAAACCGAGGAAGATTTGACTCTGTTTTGATTTGTTTGCGACCAAAAATCCAAGTGAGGAATTCTGTTAACCCGGGAGAAGGTGTTAGGCATTCCCGAGTTCCGTGGTTCTAGCACGGTCGCTTAACTATTAATATTTGGCTTAAGTTATCTGATTATTTACGCGTTTTAGCCTATTGTGCATTTAGCCGTTTAGAAGCTTTTAATATTTATGGATTTATCTTGAAACAAGTCACGATGGCGTGCACTTGTTTGTTTTTGGACACATTGTAACTGCGCCGCATGAAATGCACCCGCAATTACAACATGTGATTTTTATTATTGTTTTGAGTTAGAGTCGGGGGCATAAGTTGCCACACCCGAGTGTAGATTATGTATCGTGACCATGCCACAGGAACCGTACCCATAGCCACGATAATTTATTTAATCGCACTTAATGCAGACTACGCACATTTCAAAAGTTATTGTTCTAAACATAACTTGAGGTTTATCTGATTATGGATAATAACTCTCTTTTCAAGTTAATAACCTTATTATTTGTTAAGTATTAATATTTTAGTTTCAGATAACCTGATGAAAAAGTTACACGTGAGGGGGGATCAAGATTAGGGGTCTGATCTATTAGGTCTTGGGGAATTTAAGTGAGGGGGATGGGTATTGGACTAGAACAGGTCGGGCAGGTGGAGTTTTGGGTTAGGGCGGATTAGGAGGAAATTGGGCCATGAAAATTAGCCCAGTCCGAATTTAGCCTTAACAACCTTCTCTTCTTTTTATGCTTTTGCAGAATTAGCCACTTTAGACTCAAATTTAATTTAAATCTATTTCTTGGCTATCTTATGTATTTATTTTATCTAGTGATGGACTAGTGCAACTAATTAATCAATTAACCTATGAATGCAATTTTTATTTTTTAGAATATGTATTTAATAATGTAACTAAATCCTAAAATGAAGTTTAAAATCTAACATGCTAATGAAATCAATATTCAAATATTTTTTTATGATTTTAAAATTATTAAACATGCATGGAATGCAACTAAATAAAGGAAAGTTTCTAAAATTCATTAAACTTATTTTTGATTATTTTTTAGGAGTAATTTCCATGCGGTGCAAAAATTGGGTGTTCACAGCTGCCCTTCTTTGCTCGAGAACATGAAGCGTTTTCGGGCAAAGATAAAGTGAGCAATTACGAGCAATCCTTGTCCGTTTGGTACTCCATTTGGAAGCATTTTGAAAAAGGTTTGACCAAACCTTGCTTCAGAGGTTGCCTACATATCCCTGGCTATAAAGAAATCAGGTCGGTGTAGTTCTGGAAGTTTTTGTAGCTGGGACTACCGGGAAGCTGTGATTTCGCTGCTGTTGCTGCTCGCTGAGCTCCTTATTACACCAAAACAAAATGAAAAGGACTAAACTAGCCTACCAGCTACGAGTTACAAAATTCCTATCTACAAGTCTTCTGAAGCTTGATCTTGAGTCTTGGTTGTTTCTTCACGCAGACTGTGATTTGAATCTTGATGCTTGTTAGCTGTATGTGCTGGTTCAATCTCCTTCAGCTTTTCGGATAAAGAAAGGGCATGCATAACTTGTGACTTCGATCTATCTTGAGCAGTATACATCATTTCCGCTTTTGCACCTTGGGTTTGGTCTTCTTTTTTCTTCTTTTCTTTATTCTGAATTGAGACGTCTTATTTTGGTCGTCTCGAATCCATTGTCCTAAAAATGCAATCTGCACAAAATCAAAAAGCAAACGAACGAAATTTTCTGCCTCAGTTTGCACTAGGAAAGTTTCGTGAGGTATTGTAAGGAAATCTATACTACTTTATTATTTAAAGCGGTGAAAATCCGGGAACAGTGCACCCGGAGTTATTGTAGAATAGAGAGTGGATACCCTATGCCTAAAAAGTAAATTCAACTAGGGATTGGAGACCCTATGTTGGAAAAGATCGACAAGTTATGATGTCGTCAAGAAAATATCATCGGGTTATGCCGGTGTCTAGGGGGAGGATCAACGTGTTATGCCGCTATCAATAAAGGGATCACCAGGTTATGCTGGTGTCTGTAAAGGTCAACAAGTTATGCTGGTGTCTGGAAAGGTCAACATGTTATGTTGTTGCCGGAAAAGAGATCACTGGGTTATGCCAATGTCAGGAAATGATCAACAGGTTATGCCGTTGTCAGGAAAAGATCACCAGGTTATGCCGGTGTCTGGAAGGTCCACAAGTTATGCTGTTTCCTGGGGAAAAAAGATTACTCGGTTATGCCAGTATCAGGAGATGATCAACAAGTTATGATATTGTCATAAAGATCACCAGGTTATGCCGGTGTCTGGAAGGGTCAACCGTTTATGCTGTTGCCCGGGGGGAAAGGAGATCACTGGGTTATGCTAGTGTTAGGAGATGATCAACAGGTTATGCTGTTGTCAGAAAGATCACCAAGTTATGCCGGTGTCTGGAAGGGTCAACCGTTTATGCTGTTGCCCGGGGGGAAAGGAGATCACTGGGTTATGCTAGTGTTAGGAGATGATCAACAGGTTATGCTGTTGTCAGAAAGATCGCCAGGTTATGCCGGTTTCTTTGAAGGTCAACAGGTCATGCTGTTGACTGGGGTAAAGAGATTACTGGGTTATGCCAGTATCAGGAGATGATCAACATGTTATGCTGTTGTCAGAAAGATCACCAAGTTATGCCGGTGTCTGGAAGGGTCAACAGGTTATGCTGCTGCCTGAGGGAAAAAGAGATCGCTGGGTTATGCCAGTGTTAGGAGATGATCAACAGGTTATGCTGTTATCAGAATGATCACCAAGTTATGCCGGTGTCTAGAAAGTTCAACATGTTATGCTGTTGCTTGAGGGCAAAGAGATTACTGGGTTATGCCAGTATCAGGAGATGATCAACATGTTATGTTGTTGTCAGAAAAGATCACCATGTTATGCTGGTGTCTGGAAAGGTCAACGTGTTATGCTGTTGCCCGAGGGCAAAGAGATTACTGGGTTATGCCAGTATCAGGAGATGATCAACATGTTATGTTGTTGTCAGAAAAGATCACCATGTTATGCTGGTGTCTGGAAAGGTCAACATGTTATGCTGTTGCCCGAGGGCAAAGAGATTACTGGGTTATGCCAGTATCAGGAGATGATCAACAGGTTATGTTATTGTCAGAAAGATCACCAGGTTATGCCGGTGTCTGGAAATGTCAATAGGTTATGCTGTTTCCTAAGAAAAACGAAATCACTGGGTTATGCCAGTGTATGAGAATGATTAACAGGTTATGCTGTTGTCAAGAAAGATCACCAGGTTATGCTGGTGTCTAAAAAGCTCAACAGGTTATGCTGTTGTCAGAGAGATCACCAGGTTATGCCTATGTCTGCTAGGGAGTTGGAGACCCTTATGTTGGCATCAACTAAGGAATGGAACATCCTATGGTGTAGCTAGGGATTGGAGGCCCTATACTTCTTTAGGTTTGAATTGTTTTCAATATCGTTTTCTTCTTTTCTTTTCTTTTCATTTGATTTTGAGTGAATGCGGGAAAGAATCTTGGAGAAAACTTCCATTTTCGAAGTTGTTGCTGCAGAGCTGCTTTTAGCTCTTGCGCCTTTTCTTTTGGTTACACTTGCATTTTGCAAGGTTGTTTTTGGGTGACACCTGTTTCCTTCAAACAAAGAAAAATTTGTTAGTTTGATACGGTGGTTGGTTTTGCGGCCTTGATTTTTGATAGCTTGATCTCAGTTCTTGTGACGAAAATCTCAACCACTTGCTTGGTGGAGATCGGTTTCATCTATAATCCCCGGGACCTTGGCTTTCCGAATTTTACCATGGTAATCGGTCACGTGAGACCCAACATTTTGTTTTGCCTTTGTAGGCCTTTCACTTGCTTTGAATTTCCAGAGTATCAGAGGGGAAGTTTTGGCCCCTTAAATTCCGCCGCAATGGTTAGTCGCGTGGGATTTAACCCTTTCCAACTTTATTTCGCCTCAATCGGCCTTTTATTTTTGGGTTTCCTCCAAGTTTAACTTTAGAGCATTTGGAGCATTTTTGGCTTTTCAGACTTTTGCCAAGAGTTAACCATGTGGGACTCAACCTTTTACTTCAATTGCGTTTGTAGGGACTCCAATTTGATTTTCTCCATTCGAGAGTTTTGTGTTTAAAGCATCGGCCGTTGCGGCCAGTCAAGATTGATTTGGTGCCCCTGACGAGGCTCGGTTCCCTTTGCATATTGGCTTGCGTCAAATAGAGAAACTTGTAAGTCAGTTTGCCATCCTTTCCTTGTTTTACCTTAGAAACTGGTGAAGACTGAAAGGGATTGAAAGAGAATAACAGAGAAATTGAGACAATGAATCTTGACAAGAAATATCCCTTTCGGAGAAGAGAAGAAGGACGTATATGGAGTGTACGCGGATTTCAATGAAAATGACATGCGTCTTGGACTGGATGCCTGATCTATATAAACCATCTGACTCTTAGAAATTTGTCACGACTTTTAACTCGAGGTTGAGAAACCTTGCCCCAAACCATGTCGATATTAGTGACCAATGATCCTCATTTCGATTAGTAGTACCCTCTTCGGGTTTTTACTAGATAACCTCTCTCATTTATCTTCTTGCCATCGCCCTGTAGTGCTCTTTGCGAGTTTTCACTAACAGGACTCTCTCATTTTTAATTTCTCTACTCACCGTCGCCTTATTGTGCCTGTGTGGGTTTTCACCGATAAGACTTTCTCATTTTAATTTCTCTTATTGCTTGTATGAGGTCCAGATAGATGTATTTTCCCATTATGGCTTTTCTATGCCGATCGATCGGAAGGACTTGAACAAGATTTGGGGTAAAAAGAATTTGTATTGAATTACAACCTTGGAACTTTCGGGTGAATCATTGCCGAATCTCAACCCCTGCCCCGGCTTAAACTCTTGGGGGAATGTGGATTTTTTTATTTTGGTGTGACTGAACCCCAGGGAGATGCTTCCTACGTATCCTTTTGGAATCAAGTCGAACGTAGTTTAGGAAAACATTTTTGTTTTGTTTTTTTTTTTCTCTTTTTTTTCTCTTTCTTTTGCTTTCCTTGTTCTCTTTTTCTTTTCATTTTTTTCTTTTTCATTTTTTTTCATTTCATTTTCTTTTTGTCTCTTTTGTTTCTTTTTCTTTTATTTTTTTTCTTTTTTTTTCAACAACACTTTCACGTTCCAAAGAGGGTAATCGAAGGAAGGTAACCGGCTCAAAGGGTTGGCAAAAGAGGTAATAGTGTTTGGGTAGCGAGAATGAAAGCCTTCGTCATCTCAATCGGAGAACATTTAATACTATATGGAGGATCAACCATAGTACCTTTTGACTGCACCTGCGTTGACAGTTGTTTCTGGATATTTTCTTCGAGCCCCAAGTACAACACACTCTTTTGGCAGTACTCTTGTTGCAATGCATAGACCTTTCCAATCTGAACCAATTTTCCTTTGGCTATTCCGATTCATTATTTTATTTCCTTGACCAAAATTCATTTGCATTTCTGATCCTTGATTTATTATTTCGAACCCTGACGGCGTTTTAAGATCTTTTGACTGCACCCGCATTCAGAGTTGTTTCGAGGACAATTTCTTCGATGTACCCCAAGCACAAACACATTCTTTTGGCAGCACTCTTGTAGTAATGTATGGACCTTTCTAATCTGAACCAATTTTCCTTTGGTTATCCCGATTGTTTTATTTCGTTGATCTAACTTCATTTGCATTCTGACTCTTGATTCATTATTTCGGAGTCTGACAACATTTTAAGATTTGGGCATGAAGTCCGCAGGCATGTCATGTTATTGAAATCTGCATTTAAAAAGGACTGAAAGTAGCATAAGAAAAAAGACAAGATTGAGAAAAGAGACATTCTTGGAAAATGAAATATTAAATCCATTTGATTTTTGATTGATTTTTTTTTTTTGAAATTTAAAGATAGAAGGGTTTACATTGGAAAGTAAGACAATAAAGTAAAACATCTAGATCACACCCTGAGATAATCCGGACGCAGAAAGGATAGCAAGACTGGCTACGGAGACTCCCATCTGATGAGGAAACTTTCAGGCTTGGCAAACATTTTCTTGTTTTTCTTCTGTCTCGGCAATGGCTGCAATGGCCTTCAGTGCCAGATTAAATTTCTCATATTTACAAATCATTCCGACTACTGGCCCAGTGTGAGCATACAAGGGTTATTCATCGTATTTGGGTCTTCTTCATCCCCAAGCACTATTGCCTGGAACTCGATGAGGTCTTCCACTACACTTTTTAAAGTCCAACAATTTTCAGTGTTATTCCCCACTGCTCCAGAGTGGTATTCACATCTAGCATCATCTTGGTGCGAGGGGGACTCGGGGTTCGGCCGATTTGGGGCCGCTGGCTACAACATACCTGTCCTGACCAACTTTTGGAACAAGCTAGAGTATGATTCACTAATAAGGGTGAACTGATTCTTTTGGAAAGGCTCTCTTGGGCGAGGATTGTACTGGGAAACATTTGATTGAGGATTATATGGAGCTTGGTAAGGATGGGCATTTCTGGGAAGTGGAGATCGCTTTTGGGTATAATTTTGTGGCCCCGTGTAAGATTGCACGTTCATCACCGCATATGGAGGCGGTGGCACGACATAAGCAACATCATCTTGATAGGGATCAGTGTTGTGGGACCTTAGGAGGCATAAATGATTGGTTGAATGTCCCGTGAGCCCCCTTCAAACTCGAAGCCATCATGGCTCCCTCTTTTCTTTTGTTTCTGTTTATCAAACCCCCCGAACCGTTCTGAATAACCTGTGATGCAGCCTTAAAAGCAGCTTGACTCAAAATTCGGCCCGTTTCTAAACCACTTTCGACCATCTCCCCAATTTTGATAGCTTCAGCAAACGGTATAGCCATAACAGGCATCATATTCTGGAAGTAGTCCACCTCTTGGGAATGTAGGAAGACCGTAACCATTTCTGCTTCATTCATTGGAGGCTTTACCTCGGAGGCTTTCTCGCGCCATTTGACAGCATATTCGCGGAAGCTTTCTACAGTTTTCTTTTTCAAATTGGACAAAGAGTTCCTTTCAGGAGCGATGCCCACATTATACAGGAACTGGCGGACAAAGTCTCGGGCAAAATCGTCCCACACATGCCAATGAGTGATTTCTTGATCCATATACAATTCAGAAGCGATCCCGGTGAGGCTTTCTCCTGAATAGGCCATTAGCAACTCATCTTTTCCACCAGCATCCCTCAGCTGGTTACAATACCGTTTCAAGTTAGCTATCGGGTCTCCGTGCCTGTCATATTTTTCAAACTTTGGCATCTTGAAACCAACTGGCAGGTGAACATGTGGGAACATGCATAAATCAGAGTAGGAGAGACTCTTCTGACCACCCAAACCCTGAATGTCTTCTAAGCTTTTCTCTATGCTTCTCATCCTCCGAGCCATTTCTTCCTGCTCGAGGTTTCTCATTGTTCTTTGTTGACCCCTAGGAGACTCATATTACGGGTGATGAGGGTATGATTTTGGCCTGGGCACTGTTGGATGTGCCGTAGTGGAGATTGGTGGTACAACGAACATTGTTGGCGGTTCTCTTGAATCTGACGCCTGGGGGTGATCCACAGAAGGCATTCTGGGGTCATTCGACGGCATTAGAGGGTGCTCACATGGGATGAGTGGGTTGGGCAGATGGATGTTGGGAAGCCCATATGAACCGGGAATCAACTCAGGAAAACCATGGATTACACTTGGCGGTTCCCTACCGTTAGACCAGGCGTCCCACATTTCCAACATGCGGCGACGCAACATTCTATTTTCTTCAGCAGTTGCTGATTCTAGCTGCAGAATAGCCGATGACGGGCTATCCTCAGGACTGATGATTGGAAAATTACCGGCGGAGGCCGTCTCTACCTTCGGATCTTGTGAAGGGTGGGAAAACGGACTACCAACAAAACCAACCACCAAAACCTGGCTAATTTGCACACCGAACAACCTTGTTAGTTTTGAAACATTTAACATACAGGAAATCACATGTTGGGATGCAATGCACCTAACAGTTAAACACTTCTACCATGTGTTTGAACGGTTGCCTATTTCATACCGGCCTTTAAATATCCCTTTCAAATTTTATCTCTCCCTCTTTTTTTGAATTTTCCATATCACAATTTCTTTTCGTTTTCTTTCCGTTATTTTCGCTCTTCGTTTTTCTCAATTATTTTGTCACTTTTATTTTTGCTCTATTTTCACTCTTTTCTTTATTTTTCACTCAATTTTTTTTTTCATATTCATTTTTTTTTCACTCATTTATTTATGGCTATGATCAAATCCGATGGGTATTGCCTATGTATCATGATGCCGCATGAATCAAATCTTGCGTAGTTCGGGAAGATTGATAATGGAGTAAATAAACTAACACGTTTTGTTTACTTTTATAAAACTCAGACACATACATTTTTTGAATTTTCTGAAGGAAAGGCTTTAAAAGGAAAACGAAAATATTTTTTGCTAAATTTTTTTTTTTATATTTTTGTTTTATTTAATGATGTTCTGATTGAACCAGTAAAGCAACTCATCCTTCGTTTGAGGCCATTATAAAACATTCACTATGACAACTTCTCATTGTGACGAATTATCCAAAACTGATGAACGCTGAGAGTAGTCAAACATATGAACCACACCCAAAAGTGAGAAAATGAAAAGCCAACTCATAATTCAATTGGAAAAGAAAAGTATAAATGGGAATGAAATAGATATGCAAGTTATTTCCCTTATTTTGCCTGAGGATGAGATGCAATAAAATCAATAGCTAGATTGATGGAGTTGATCTTATCAGCTTCATTGCCGGGAATCTCAAATCCAAACTCTTCTTCAAGGGCCATCGCAACTTCTTCGGTGTCTAAGCTATCCTAACCAAGATCATTTTGGAAGTGAGCATTTGGCGTAACCTTGGTAGGATCGACTTTCTGGGTAAATACCGCTCCGATGAGCCTTCTAGGGTTTCCTACTGCTGCAAGTTGAGCTTCCATTCTCAGGTACTTCAGTAGTGCATTCCTCACCGCCATTGACACTCAAATAGTTAGAAAGAGAAAGGAGGTGGAAATGTTCTCAAGAGTCTGCAGGACAAGCAGAGGGCACGCTAATGGATCTGGCACTGGCAGCAGTCTTGTAGCTAATTAAAAGCAAACAAATGCTCCCATGAAGTTATCTAGGATCAACTTCTTTAATTCCTCCATTTTCTGAATTATTTTAGGGTTCATTAAGTTATAAGAGTGCCTTCTCTACTGAAATGATACGCATCCACCACTGTGCCAATCCAGTTGTATAGCTGGTCTGGGGTCGTGTATAAGCAATCCAAACAAAGTACCAAACGATCTAACGACTGAATTAGGAATAAGACAGTACAAAACATGGAAAGACTTTGAACAGAAGGCACGACATAGTCAGCGCGAAAATCCAACCAACCAACGTAAGTTATAAGGAACAAACAAAACATAAAAAGTATGTGTAATATACAAACCTGGATTATGAAAATAATCCCATCCTTTAAAGTAAGCAAACACCCTCAAAGGACAACATAACCAAAGAAATCACCAAACAAACTTTGATTATTCTGAAAAGTAGTTTACTTTCCCCAAGTTTATTACTTGCAAGAGAAACCCCCCCTTTTTTAATAAAAAAAAAAATCAGCCTACTCTTGATAGTTCCAAATAAATCCCATAAAGTAGTTGTTAACCTTCTCAGCATACAACTCAACAATGCCTTTTTAAAGTTGAATCTCTTCTGGACAACTGATGTCAACTCCCTGATGCTCCTTCCTACTGCACCTATGGCTACCTTTAAATTCCCCTATTGGATTTAGTAATGAATACTAATACAACCAAATGAGAGTTCTTCAAAGAATATAGCATAGTAGCAGTACATTGCCCTGCAAAAGAGAAGACATTGTTAGTGAAGAATTCTCGTCACTATGCTCTCTTCCTTAAGGATTTGAACATAGTGATCTGTTGTGTAAACTTCAGCTGACTATTTTTTTTTTCTGTTGCACCAGTTTTCTATCTATTCTTCCTCTGTTTGGATTGCTGAAAATCCTCAGTTTTGCGACAACATTCAGGATAGCCGAACCACTATATCCTGAACCACTATTTTCACGTAACACAGCAGTTCTGTTACGACTCGAGCATCTCCGGTGATAGTTGTCCAAGAGATGATACTTCAAAGCCTGAAGCAAGCTCGTGCACTATATCGTTTGGCGGTTGATTACATTCTTGCATTTTCTGCATAAACTCAACAATTTTGTTGAAGTTGCTGATAGTAAGGCATGTATCGTTGACCTTACATCATCCTCAAAAACACTAAACAATACTGGCTATGAAATTATAAACATATCTTTTCTCTCTAAAAAGTTTACACAGTACAATAGAAACACGTAGAGACCTGTGAGGAAACTAAATAAAAGACCAAGATTTTTCAATTCATTTAATCCGTTAAGGGGCTACGACAACCTAAGATACTAAAGCATGCTGGTTATAGTATTGGAAAAGTAGAAAATGATTCTCTTTAGTAGAGCACCACAAACTACGATAGTTTGTTTGGAGACACATAAAATACCTGAATTTAGTTCAACAAACTGTAGCAAAACTTCCTCACATAACCAACATATCATCCATGTTGTTACAAACATTACAGACTAATGCCAAGATGCAAATCATGATTCTAGTTCAGAAAAGATAAAGAGAAAAGAGTGCAACTTACACATATTTCTCTTGTTCCCTCATATATTTTACTAGAGGCAAGGGCCAGATCAACAAGCTTTGAGCCTTGAGCAAAGATCCTTCCAGCACCAAGCATTGTGACCAACCTCGCTGTTATCTATATCATCCTCTGTGGGCAGTCCACAACATTACCATGTGCCTTAATCAATCTCCATTTTTCAGGAGCATCATTTTTGAGGGAGTCCATAGCAGGAGTTTCAGCAACATGAATAGCATTAAACTCATTAGGTTTAGCCTCACCCCAACCATCCAAAACACTAACAACTACTGTCTTTCCCTTTGGAAGTTTAGAATGGTCTTTCAATTTCCATGCATCTCCTGAACTTCCCATAAAAAGAAAATATTTCGTATTTCTGTTTTTTTTTTGAATTTTGGAAAAAAGACTTCTAAAAAAAAGGGTAGAAAATATTCCTTGGATTTTGATTTCATTTGTTTTTGAATGAAAAAATATTTCTGGGTTCTAAAACTTTTATCTTTTATTTGTTTGAAATTTCCTAAGAAAATACTCCTAAGGAAGGAATTAAAGGAAAATATTTTTTTTTATTTTTTTTTTGGATTTTTTAATATTATTGGGGCCGGAACCGATGAAGTTTGCCTACGTATCTCACATTCAGTGAGAATCAGACCCGCGTAGTTCGGTCAGTTTTGACGGAACCGGGGGAACATGACTTTTGAGGACATCCAATTATTTTCTTTCTTTCTTATAGACGAAGTTTCAGATTTCTAATACCTACCTCTCACTCTTTGTTTTTTGATTTTCTTTTTTCTTTTGATTTTTCTTTTTATTCTAGAAGCTGGTCAACATGCATGCCGAGACAAACAGATGCCAAGTAGCACGTAAGATGCATCAAGATGGTCTTTTATTTTGGGTTCATCTGTCTTAGACGGACCCAACCCCTGTGTTAAGTCCCCTAAGTCAAATGCACGTGATGCAAACAACGCACTTACTAGGGATCCGGCATGAGGTTATGTCATTATAAGTTTGAATCCTGGGGTTTTGTTCTAGACCAGGCTTACCCGAGCGGACAGCTCGAGCCGAGGTCAGGGAAGCGTACCGGGAATACAGAAGCTTCACCGGCTTTACAACTTGTCCGTACCTCGTTCTAAAATTTGGATGACTCTAACAGAAAAGAAGTCACACGAAGTGCACACTTCCCAGATGATTTAGAAGACTCAGAGAGAAGAAGGGTTTCGACACAGTTTATATGCAGTTCAGACAATATCAAAGCGGTAAGAAGCGGCAATTAGCACATTAGGTTTAGACATGTAAAATCAGATAATGGAAGCCAAATATAATAGTTATATAAGCTCGAATTATTGAGCCCTGAACCAGAGATTCTGGGTTCGAATCCCCAGCAGAGTTGCCAGAGCTGTCACACCTCCTTTTTTCACTACCCCGAGATTGATGAAGGGTAATAATGGAGTTTTTCCAATTTAAGTGACATTATTCGGATTTGGGATTTATTTATTATTTCAGAGTCGCCACCCGGATTTTTGACGATGCTCCGGGACACCGTTTTGTTTTGAAAATCCCAAACCGAGGAAGATTTGACTCTGTTTTGATTTGTTTGCGACCATAAATTCGAGTGAAGAATTCTGTTAACCCAGGAGAAGGTGTTAGGCATTCCCGAGTTCCGTGGTTCTAGCACGGTCGCTTAACTATTAATATTTGGCTTAAGTTATCTGATTATTTACGCATTTTAGCCTATTGTGCGTTTAGCCTTTTAGACGCTTTTAATATTTATGGATTTATCTTAAAACAAGTCACGATGGCGTGCACTTGTTTGTTTTTGGACACATTGTAACTGCGTCATATGAAATGCACCCGCAATTACAACATGTGATTTTTATTATTGTTTTGAGTTAGAGTCGGGGGTATAAGTTGCCACACCCGAGTGTAGATTATGTATCGTGACCATGCCACATGAACCGTATCCATAGCCACGATAATTTATTTAATCGCACTTAAAGCAGACTACACACATTTCAAAAGTTATTGTTCTAAACATAACTTGAGGTTTATCTGATTATGGATAATAACTCTCTTTTCAAGTTAATAACCTTATTATTTGTTAAGTATTAATATTTTAGTTTCAGATAACCTGATGAAAAGGTTACACGTGAACCATAGTATTAAGGATAAGAAATTTAATCATGCCAACTTACCGGCATGCCTTTTGATGTGTTCTGCATGATATTTTTATTTCTAAATAACATACGTTAAGAACTGTAATAACAAAACTTCGATGACATTCTTGTATAATCGTTAATATTTTATGTGTCAAAAATATGCAACTAAGATAGTCTATTAAGCAACTAGTGCTCAACGTTAATCCATTCATCACTCAACCAATAGAAAAAAATCATCACAAAATCAATTTGACTTGATATCTATTGAAAACAGTTAATCAAGATAGATACAACACATGAAAGTAGAAAAAATGACTAAGAAATTTATAGAGACAGGAATTGATTTATTATTTGGAAACAATACTTAAGATTTGAAAGTAAGTACCTCATTGTATACGAGTCACTTGAGGAATGCAAAATAAAAGATAGATCCCTTTAGTTTGAGTTCAGTGAAACAAGGATCAAACACATTCAACAGCAAAATAACAACACTCTTAACCAAAATGAGGTTTGGAACCAGAAACTCGGCGGACGATCTCAATTTCAAAATGACCACAAAAACAACATCTTTCTTCTTCTAATAACCACGGAATTATGGCTTTACCAAACTAAACTAGCGATTAAACATATACAACACAATACTAACAGATGTGGATTCCAAATCTATGTTATCATTGACAAGTTGAGCATACAATAGAATAAATCAGGTATTTACTGCCATATCATCAAAACCACGTAAAAGTACAGTAGAAATAGGAAATGATGTGAGCAGATTTCAATGATTTCATCAAAAGACATTATAGTTTTACAGTTGTGTACCTCTCAACTAAGGCATACCAAGAAGAGGAGCCGAATAAATGCTAGCACGGCCATAGTAGGAACTCAGTAGCGGCGAACAGCAAACGCAGCAAATGAAGACAAATCAGTAACATGGATGGTGAACATGAAGTGGTCGACAAGTGTTGCCGGCGTTCATGGCTGTTGCCGGCGTCTGGCGGCCGCGCAACAACGATTCTCTTTTTTTTTGGAGTGTTTGTGTTACTGCTGTAAGCTTAGGGTCGTCATTCTTGGGTTTTCTCTAAGGGTGAGAGGTCTATTCAGCCATTTTTCTTTCTTTTGGAGGGGATCCCGTCTCTGATATGTTGACGATGAGAGAGGAAGCAGAAAGTAGGAGGGGAAAACTGTGCTTAAGGGGGGAGGGATCTGTTCTTGTTTCAATAGAGAAAGAGTGGTCTGATTTGGTCTCTGTTCATTGAGCAAGTGAGGAAAACGAAGGGGACTGGGGAAAGGGGCGGATCTCCTCTAAGGGGGGATCGAGATTAGGGGTCTGATATATTAGGTCTTGGGGAATTTAAGTGAGGGGGATGGGTATTGGGCTGGACCATGTCGGGCAGGTGGGGTTTTGGGTTAGGGCGGGTTAGGAGGAAATTGGGCCATGAAAATTGGGCCAGCCCGAATTTAGCCTTAACAACATTCTCTTCTTTTTATGCTTTTGCAGAATTAGCCACTTTAGACTCAAATTTAATTTAAATCTATTTTTTGGCTATCCTATGTATTTATTTTATCTAGTGATGGACTAGTGCAACTAATTAATCAATTAACCTACGAATGCAATTTTGATTTTTTAGAATATGTATTTAATAATGTAACTAAATCCTAAAATGAAGTTTAAAATCTAACATGCTAATGAAATCAAGATTCAAACATTGTTTATGATTTTTATGATTTTAAAATTATTAAACATGCATGGAATGCAACTAAATAAAGGAAAGGTTCTAAAATTCATTAAAATTATTTTTGATTATTTTTTAGGAGTAATTTCTATGCGGTGCAAAAATTTGGTGTTCACAGTTATGAGAAATGATTTTTGCCCGAGGGGCAGATTTATGATGGTTTTACTGAGTTTTCGAACTATGATTTACTTTGATTTTCAAACTGGCTTTTACTAAGAATTTTATTGAGATATATTGATATTATACTTGTTTCAAAGGATTTCTGGAAATTTGGTTTTCGAACTTATGTCTTTGGTAAATACTTATGGTGACTTGGTGATTTACTATTTTTGTGAATTGGTGTATTAGTGTTGTGTGTTTCGTATTTTCTTAGACTGTGATTTATTTTCATTACTACTGAGTTGGCGTACTCATACTCCTTGTGCCTCTGTGCACCGATCCAGGTGCCGATTTGGAGCAGTAGCTGTCTTGTTCGTTAGCAGCAACTTTGCGGGATTTTGATGTAGCTGTCCAGCGTCCACAACTTCTCCATTTCCCTTCCTTATTTAGTTTTAGCATTTCATTCCTAGACTTTATTTAAGACATTAGTAGAGTTAGTTATTTCGGAGATGCTCGTGACCATGTTGACTCAAGTCTTGGGAGGTTTTGTTTAGAGTAGTTAGACTATTATTGGGGTGCTAAGACTTAAAGAAATTATTTATGCTATGTTTGCTGTTTATTATTAAATTGTGAATTATTATAATAGAACAAATGCGTAGTAATGTGATGGTTGGTTAGCTTAGTTCCACGGTAGGCGCCATCACGGCCTGTTAGGATTTGGGGTCGTGGCAGAGAGATTTCCTTCAAAAAGGAAAACAAAATTTCACCCTAGAGGAGATGGGCCATTTAAAGTACTTGAAAGGATTGGAGATAATGCTTACAAATTGGACCTTCCAGGTGAGTTTCAAGTAAGTGCTACTTTCAATGTTGTTGACTTATCCTTGTTTGATGTAGGTTCAAATTCGAGGACGAATTCTTTTCAAGAGGAGGGGAATGATAGCTCAACGGACAAGGATAAAGCTTTAGAAGCACCAAGAAGGCCATTCACAAGGTCTCAAGCTAAGGAGAAGCAAGACAAGGTTGTTGGGCTTCAATGGGAGATCAAGAAGGCACTAATGGTNAAGGCACAAATGGTTGAAGAACACCTCAAGAATTATTGTCACGACCCAAATTTCAATTCAGGTCGTGATGGCGCCCAACACCGGAGTCGGGCAAGCCAACACTAGTTTGCTACCAAAATTTCTTAAATTAATGAGATGTTCAAATACTTGTCCAGTTCGAATTTAAGGAATCCTTTAATGAAAGTGAGGAAGTAAGGCAAAAATGATTTATAGTAACTCAAAAATTGTTTGCCAGCATAAACAGAGTAGCGAAATACTAGCGAGTCAACTACATGTGCCAAGACCTGGTGTCACAAGTCCATAGGCGACTAGTGGAATATACAAATAGACAAAATAAATGTACAATTGACTGAAAGGGGTAGATAGAAATATCCCAAAAATAATAGAAACTCCACAGTACTGCTGAGGAACGCCAGGCAGAGCAGCTCACCGTGTAGTCTAGTCCAAGTAACACTCTCAGGAACGCGCTCCGGTATGATAACCAGATGCACCAGCCTCAGGACCTGTACAATTAAGTACAGAAGCGTATCATGAGTACATATAAACAAATATGTACCCAGTGAGTATCCCGTCTAAACTCGAAGAAGTAGTGACGAGAGGTAGACGTGTTACTTACTAGGGTCACTATCGATAATATGATTTAATAAATCTAGATAGGATTAACATTCATGGAAAACAAGTAGACATGGAGCATCAGTATATAAAGATAACGATCTACCTGCATGTGCCAAGTAACAATATTTAATAAAAACCACAAGTTTCTTTCCCCACAGAACAATTTAATTGGTAAGAATAATAATAAGACTCTGAATCAAGCACATAGCATATAATATGCCGAAGCGTACGGCCGAAGCGACGCAAAAATTTAAATGTGCATTGCCGAGGGTCGAGCGGCACGAACCATAGATGCATATATTACCCCGCTCGCGAATCGATCATGCGACGCGGTTGACATAAATATAAGGCTACCCCGCTCACGAATTATACATGCAACACGGGTGCTCATACACATACACAGAATTATCAGGAAATTCAGGAATTTATCATGGTTTATACTTGAAACCAGAGATTTAAGCACTTAAACTTACACGTAACTTCCTAATCTCCTAATATCAATTTCAAAGATAACAAGCAACTAGAAACACATGTAAAGGTACATGTGGGGCACATAAAGGCATCCTTGTGACATCCTAAATTCTACCCAACATAACATAGAAGTAGCTACGCACGGACTCTCGTCACTTTGCGCGTGCGTAGCCCCCGCAAGGTTGGAAAGGAGACTAACCTCGCGTAGAATCTACTTCCCGGATCAAGAACGCGCCCGAAGCTCCAAACTTTACACCGAGGACTCAAAACTAGTCAAATGATATGTAAATATATCAACGCATGCTCAAAGTATGGAAATTCTCCTACTTATTTAGTAAATTCATTATTCTTGAAGAAATCCCAAAATTCACACCCAGGCCCACATGCTCGGATTCCGGAAATTTTTGAAGATAACACTCACCCATAGCCTAAGGATCATTAATATATAGTTTTTGTATGATTTCATGGTAGAAAAGTGGTGAAATTCCCTAAAGTTCATCAACCCTAGGTTTTTACTCTAACCCCCTTTGATTTCCACTAATGAGATGTTAATCTACCTAAGTTTTGGTGCATTAATCTAACATTTAAATGGAAATTACTTACCTCTTAGTAGTTAGGCCGAATACCCTCTTGAAAGCCCTCAAAATCGCCAATGGAGGAGAAGAAATGGTGAAAAAATGGCCAAATCCCGTATTAAATGAGCTCACTGCCTTCAGTGATTTCGCACCTGCGGCTCGAGGACCGAACCTGCGGTCTTGCACCTGCGAGCCAAAGGTCGCACTTGCGGAAGTGGCCTAGAAGGCCAGGGGCCGCACCTGTGGAGGAGGTCCGCACCTGCGGTTTGGACCAGCTCCCCTAGGGGTCGCTCCTGTGGAGCCGTGACCGCAGGGGCGGTATCGCACCTGCGATATGGGCAACCGCACCTGCGGTCACACCAGATCTGGTGCACTAGCAGCTGAAGCTACTGGTTTTTGGCTCCGTTTCATGTTCGGGAGGCACCTGGGGCCACCCGAGCCCCGTGCAATTATACCAACAAGTCCTAAATTATATTACGGACTCGCTCGAGCTTTCGGAACACCCAAAACAACGCTAAAACTCAAAATCACTCCTCAAAACCCCTAGAATCAAACTTAAGAATTTCTAAGTTCTTGAATTCGGTTTCAATGCGCCGAACCGGCCTATACTACTCAGAATGACACCAAATTTTGCAAGAAAGTCATAAATGACATAACGGAACTATTCACGGTCTTGGAATTCTATTCGGACCTCGATAACACAAAAACACGTCCCAAACCAAATTATGAACTTAAGGAAACTCTATTTCGTTGTTTGGCGTCGAAACGCTCTCGGGTCATCCAAAACCCATTCTGGACATACGCACAAGTCCGAAATCATCATACAAAGCTATTGGAATTGTCGAAACTCGATTCCGAGGTCGTTTACTCAAAACGTTGACCGAAGTCAAACTTTGTCTTAAAAGCCAACCTTAAGGAACAAAGTGTTCCTATACTGCTCTAAACGCTTCTGAATCCCGAACTTCCCGTGCCCGCAAGCCATAAATCACTATAAGCCGCTACGGGAAGTCTTATTTAGGGGAACGGGGTCCGATTACGCAAAATGAACGGTCGGGTCGTTACAATTATGGAGATGATTTAGCTAAGTGCTACATTCATTTCATGGTCCAAGTCCAAATCCAAGAGGAGGTAGATTGGGGTCCATGAACCAGTCAAAGAGGGCCTAAATTAGGCGTCTAAATCACCATAAACCAGCTCAAGGAGGGGCGGCCAAGACATAGGACAAGGAGTTAAAGTTCCTTATTTTATTTCCTAGTTTGTTAGGACATATTTGATGCTTTCCTAGGTAGTTAAGGTTTTGTTTTTATTTTCCTAAGATTATTGGAATTACTTTCCAAGATTGACTTGGTTTTTATTTCCTAGAGTTTTACCTTTTCCTATGGTAGTTGGACTTGTTGTCCAAAGTAGTTTAGGACTTTATTTCCTTAATTTTTAGTAGAATTTCGTGACCCCCTTCCTATATAAAAGGGGTATATTCTTGCTTTTAGACTTATACTATTATCAATAAAAATTGTGAGATTTTTCTTGCACTCTTGTGTGTGGTTATTCTTGGATTTATTATTCAACCTTCAAGACTCAACTTAAGGTGGTAAGATTAAATTCTTTAGAAATCTTAGATCAATTCTAGGTATTCAAGAAAGGTGATAAGTTTAGGCTTATTGTTGTTCTTGTTATTCTAAAGGGTCGAATTTCACAATCTATCTCTTGTTCCTTAATCTCTACCAAAGGCGATTAGTTCTTCGTTAGATAATTGTTGTTGTTAGGATTCAACTTCAAGAATAGACTTCTGGAATTCAAGAAATTATTTCCTGAATTCAATTTATCCTTAATTTTCCGTCTTTTTTTATTTTTTTATTTTTCTTTAGTTTCCGCACTTTTCTTGATTTTTCTTTAGTAATTCTTGGACCCCTATCGTATTGTTATCAGCTACTCTATCTAGTCTCTGTCACGACCCGAAATCCCACCTACAGGTCGTGATGACGTCTAACGTTGCACCCGCTAGACAAGCAAACATTTTGAACAAACAAACCCATTAACAGCTAAAATGAACAAGATAATTACGACAACTGTGACTAACAATATGAAAGTTAACTGATTTCAGATTATATAACAAGCTCCGAAACAGATCCCGAAAATATAACCCAGAACTGGTGTCACATACTCACGAACTGTTTATGAGATTACTAAATACAATAGTCTGAAAAATAAGTACATAATGCAGTCTTTGAAACTATAGAATGAGACAGAACTGAAAAAGAAGGGTAGAAGGTGACGCCAAGGCCCACGAACATCTACGAGTCTACCTCGATGTCTCCTGAATGGAATGAAGGAATTCTCCCTCCATCAGTGTCCACGGGGTCCGGCTGCGTAGCCTGCACAACATAAAGAAGTGCAGGTGTAGCATCAGTACAACCGACCCCATGTACTGAGTAAGTGCCAAGCCTAACCTCGGCGAAGTAGTGACGAGGCTAGGACCGACAACAATATACATACCTGTGCAATTCTATATAATAACAGGAAAATATCGATGGAAATAAACAAGTAAATACATATACGGGGAGAACATGTTGGGGATAAAAGGGACAACAAATACTAGCATAGTAGAACAGGGTAACAACTGAACTGTAAAAGTAAAAGCAGGAATTTAACGTCTCAGAACAGATAATGAACAACAAAAGGCACGGCATGTCCCCTCGTGCATAATCTCACAATCACTCGGCAAAGAATGTCCCCTCGTGCAATAAATAATACACAATCGGCACGGAATATCCCCTCGTGCAATAAATAATAAACAATCGGCACGGCATGTTCCCTCGTGCGATAAATAATAAACACTCGGCACGACATATCCCCTCGTGCAATAAATAATAAACAATCGGCACGGTATGTCCCCTCATGCGATAAATAATAAACAATCGGCACGGTATGTCCCCTCGTG
This sequence comes from Nicotiana undulata, assembly GCA_005239495.1. NCBI lineage: Eukaryota > Viridiplantae > Streptophyta > Magnoliopsida > Solanales > Solanaceae > Nicotiana > Nicotiana undulata. Next base: position 25,744 of record ML281783.1, read on the forward strand.
CGATAAATAATATACACTCGGCACGACATGTCCCCTCGTGCAATAAATAATAAACAATCGGCACAACATGTCCCCTCGTGCGATAAATAACAAACAATCGGCACGGCATGTCCCCTCGTGCGATATATAATATAAAATGACAATATAATGTGAAAACTAACAATAAGAAATCTCAACTGTAAAAAAATACTCAATAAAATTCTATCGTCCCGGCAAGGGACTCAGCTATAACCAAACTCGCCCAGAAGTGTAATTTCATCAATAAGAGCCTCTACTGAATAATTAATCAATAACTTCCCACGTCATGAAACAACATCAACGTATCATTTCTATATCAGCAATTACTCATAGTACAGAGAATATTAAGAACACGATATGATTCATCACAATTGACCCACGGGCATGCTTGACCACAACATATAGGTACTCGTCACCTCACCTATACATTGGACATGAATTACACATTGCAATAAGACTCTATACCTCTTCCCTCAAGCTAAGGTTAGGCCAATCACTTACCTCGACTCCAAAAATGCAAGTCAAGCCTCAATCACAACCTTGCCTCTCGAATACAACTCCGAAACGATAATATCTAGACATAATTGACTTATTAACATCAATAATTACCCAATAAACCAATTCCATAGCCTAATTATGCATTTTCTATCATTCTTCCAAAAAACCAAAATCTGAACCCGGGCCTGCTTGGTCCAAACTCGAGGTTCGGACCAAAACCCGATAACCCATTCCCCCACGAGCCCGAATATCCAATTTATTTAGTGCCTCCAAATCTTAAAAGCATGAACAATCGCTGCCAATTCCAAATCGTGCACAAGGTAATTTTTCTCATGAATCTTCAGCTGACGTGAAGCATATGCAATAACTCGCCCCTCCTGCATCAACACACATCCCAAACCGACGCATGAAGCGTCGCAATAAACTATATACATCCCAGATCCGGAAGGCAATACTAGAACTGGTACTAAGGTCAATGCTATCTTGAGCTTCTGAAAGCTCGCCTCACACTCGTCGGACCATCAGAATGGGGCATTCTTCTAAGTCAATCAAGTCAGAGGAGCTACAATGGATGAAAAACCATCCACGAATCGGCGATAATAACCTGCCAGACCGAAGAAGCTCCTGATCTCTGTAGCTGAAGTAGGGCGTGGCCAACTCTGAACTGCCTCAATCTTCTTAGGATCAACCTTGATACCCTCTCCGGATACCACATGTCCCCAGAATGCCACAAAATCCAACCAAAACTCACACTTGGAGAACTTAGCATACAACTTCTGTTCTCGCAAAGTCTAGAGCACAACTCTCAAATGCTGCTCGTGCTCCCCAAGGCTATGTGAGTAAATCAGAATTTCATCAATAAAGACGATGACAAAAGAATCAATATAAGGCCTAAACACCCTGTTCATCAAGTCCATAAATGTTGCTGGGTCATTAGGCAAGCCAAAAGACATCACCGGGATCTCATAATGACCATATCTCGTATGAAAGGCAGTCTTCAGAGCATCCGAGTCTCAAATATTCAGTTGATGGTACCCCGATATCAAGTCAATCTTAGAAAACACTAGAGCACCCTGCAACTGGTCAAACAAATCATTGATACGCGGTAACGGGTACTAATTCTTGATGGTGACCTTGTTCAGCTAGTGGTAATCAATACACATCTGCATAGTCCCATCCTTTTTCTTCACAAACAACACTGGAGCACCCCAAGGCGATACGCTCGGTCTGATGAATCCCTTAGCCAACAACTCCTCAAGCTGATCCTTCGGAGCAATACGGTATGGGGGAATAGATGTAAGCTGGGTGCCTGTAGCTAAGTCAATGCATAAATCAATGTCACGATCCGGCGGTGTGCCTGGAAGGTCTAAAGGGAATACATCAGCAAACTCTCAAACTACCGGCACTGAATCAATCGTCGGAGACTCGGCGGTGGTTTCCCGCACATAAGGAAGTTAAGCCAAACAACCCTTCTCGACCATACGTCGAGCCTTCAAGAAAGAAACAACCTGACTGGCGGCACTAACTGAGGAACCTCTCCACTTCAATCTTGGCAAATCTGGCATGGCTAGAGTAACAGTCTTGGCATGGAAATCTAGAATGGAATGATAGGGAGATAGCCAGTCCATGCCCAGGATGACCTCGAAATCAATCATATCAAGCAACAGGAGGTCCGCTCTGGTCTCGAACCCACAAAATGTAACCACACAGGACCGATATATCCGGTCCACAACCATAAAATTGCACATAGGAGTGGACACATAAACAGGAGTACCCAAAGACTCGCGAGGAATGTCCAAGAAATGAGTAAACAAGGCTGAAACATATGAATAAGTGGATCCTGGATCGAACAATAACGATGCATCTCTACCACATACTGAAATGATACATGTGATCACGGCATCTGAGCCTATTGCATCTGATCTGGCCGGAAAAGCATAGAATCTAGCTGGAGCGTCGGATGTTTGACCTCCACCGGAATAAACAGGAGTTGACTGGGCTCCCCCTATCTGGCCTCCACCTCTAGGACGACCCCTGCCAGCCTGTCCTCCACCTCTGGGTGGCCGGACCACTGGTGCTGAACTCATATGATGGTAACCCTACTGCACTGCCTTACCCCATAGCCTGGGGCAAGTCTTCTTCATATGACCTGGATCCCTCACTCATAACAACCCCTCGGCACCATAGCCTACTGCCCTGAAGAACCATAAATAGCCGGAGGACGGTACGAACTCTCTGGCATAGCACTAAAATAAGGACTGGAAGACCCCTGATAACCAGAATACCCGCCGAAGGAACTTTGGATGGATGGTGGGCGATAAGAACTCTCCGGCATAGCGCTGAAATAAGGCCTCGTCGGAGCACCTCAAGGAGGTGGTGGGGGTGCTGAATATGGGGGCCTACTAGGTTGGACCCCACCAATCTGACCTCTGACCCTGGCTGGAGCACCTCTGAAATCCCCAGAAAATCTAGCTCTCTTATCCTGCTGCCCCTACTCTCTGCCCTCGATCGATAACCCTCAATCCTGCGAGCAATCTCCACCACAAGCTGATAAGGAGTCCCCATCTCTACCTGTCGGGCCATGTTGGACCTAATACCTGAGTGCAACCCAACTACAAATATTTGCACTCTCTCTGCATCAGTAGGAAGTATCATGAGTGCATGATGAGACAACTCAGAAAACCTAGCCTCATAGTCGGTCAGTAACATCTGAGTCTGCTCCAGCTGCTCAAGCTGATACCACAGCTCTTCCCTCTCAGAGGGTGGAATATATTTGTCCAGGAATAACTGAGTGAACTGCTCCCGAGTGAGGGGAGGAGAATCTACTGGTCTTCCAAGAATGTAGGACTGCCACCATCTGCGGGCCCTGCCCTCTAGCTGGAATGTAGTGAAGTCGACTCCATGAGACTCCAGTATCCTCATGTTGTGCAGTCTGTCCCTGCACCTATCAATAAAGTCCTGGGCATCCTCATGACAGACCTCTAGATCTGGACATTCAGTCCTTGGCTAATCGCTTAGTGAGGTTGGAACTTTCAGATTTCAGTCGAGTTCTTGCACATGTGGTTGCTCAGTCGTCATTATTGGGGGAGATCAGGGCTCGACACTTTGACGATCCGCACTTGGTGGATCTCCGGGATACAGTGGTGCAGGGTGGTGCCAAGGAGGTTTCTATCGGCGAGGATGGTATACTGCGACTTCGGGGTCGCTTATGTGTCCCTAATGTTGATGGCCTGAGGAAGAGGATTCTAGAGGAGGCTCACAGTTCACGGTATTCTATTCATCCTGGTGCTACGAATATGTATCGTGACTTGAGGCAGCATTACTGGTGGAGGCGGCTAAAGAAATACATTGTGGAGTATGTGGCTAGATGTCTAAACTGCCAGCAGGTTAAGTATGAGCACCAGAGGCCAGGACGCATACTTCAGCAGATGCCTATACCTGAGTGGAAATGGGAGCGCATCACTATGGACTTCGTAGTTAGGTTGCCTCGGACTTTGAAAAAGGTTGATGCGGTTTGGGTTATTTTGGAAAGGTTGACCAAGTCGGCGCGTTTCATTCCAGTAGCTACTACTTATACTTCTGAGAGGTTGGCCCAGATCTACATTCGGCAGATAGTTCGGTTGCACAGTGTGCTTGTGTCCATTATATCAGATCGAGGTCCTCAATTCACCACGCACTTCTGGAGAGCAGTACAGAGTGATTTAGGCACCCGGGTAGAGCTCAACACAACATTCCACCCTCAGACCGATGGGCAGTTAGAGCAGACAATTCAGATATTGGAGGACATGCTCAAAGCATGTGTGATTGGCTTTGGAGGTTAGTGGGACCACTTCTTGCCTTTGGCTGAGTTCGCTTATAATAAAATTTATCAGTCCAACATTGATATGGCTCCATTTGAGGCCTTGTATGGTCAGCGATGTCGTTCTCTCATCGGGTGGTTTGAGCCCGACGAGGCTAAGTTATATGGCACCGATATGGTGAAGGATGCTTTGGAGAAAGTAAAGTTGATTCTGGAGAGGCTTCGCACAACACAATCCAGACAGAAGAGTTACGCGGATCAAAAGGTGCGTGATGTATCATTTATGGAGAGAGAGAAATTCCTATTGAAAGTCTCGCCGATGAAGGGTATTATGAGGTTTGGGAAGAAGGGAAAGCTGAGCCCAAGGTTTATAGGCCCATTTGAGGTGTTGAGGCGAGTTGGAGAGGTTGCTTATGAGCTTGCTCTACCTCCCAGTCTATCAGGAGTTCATCCGGTTTTTCATGTGTCCATGCTCCGGAGGTACTACGCCGACATCTCTCACGTGGTATATTTCAGCACCATTCAGCTAGATGAGAGGTTGGGTTACGAGGAGGAGCCAGTTGCTATCATTGGCAGGCAGGATCGCCAGATGAGGTCCAAGAAGGTTTCCAGCGTAAAGGTCTAGTGGAGGGGCCAACCAGTCTAGGAGGCGACTTGGGAGTCCGAGGAGGACATGCAGAACAGATATCCACAATTCAGCACTCCAGGTATGATTCTAGACACGTTCGAGGGCGTACGTTTGTTTAAAAGATGGAGAATGTAACGACCCGACTGGTCGTTTTGCATTTTAGAACCCCGTGCCCCTAAATGAGACTTCCCGTAGTTGCTTTTACTGATTTATGACTTGCATGGACGGGTGGTTCGAGGTTTGGAGAAGTTGGAGTGGTTTAGGAACACTTAGTTCCTTAAGGTTGGCCTTTAAGGCCAAGTTTGACTTCGGTCAACATTTTTGGTAAACGAACTTGGAATCGAGATTCGAAGGTTCCGTTGGGTTCGTATGATGGTTTTGGACTTGGGCGTATGTTCGGAACGGGTTTTGGATGACCCGGGAGCATTTCGGCGCCATATAGTGAAATAAGGTTTCCTTAAGTTAAAACTTGAGGTTTGGAACGTGTTTTTGTGTTATCGAGGCTCGAAAGGAATTCCGAGACCGGGAATAATTCTGTTATGTCATTTATGACTTGCTTGCAAACTTTGGTGTCATTCTGAGTAGTATAGGTAGGTTCGGCGTATTGAACCGAATTCAAGAACTTAAAGTTCTTAAGTATGATCCAATAGGTTTTGGGGTATGATTTTTAGATTTACCTTGTTTCAGACGTTCCGAAGGCTCGAGTGAGTCCGTATAATGATTTAAGACTTGTTGGTATATTTGGACAGGGTCTCAGGTGGGCCCAGATGCCATTCGTGCATCGCGCGAGGAAAAAAACCAGCCTTAAATGACTGCTGGCGCACTAGATCTGGTGCGACCGCACCTGCGGAGGGCTAGCCGCAGGTGCGAGACCGCCTCTACGGTCCCAGCCTCGTAGGTGTGACCTCTGAGGGAGCTGCCTATTTTCCGCAGATGCGAACCACTTTTCGCAGAAGCGGAGCTGCAGATGCGGACTCCTCTCCGCAAATGATAAGCCAGGCCCCCCTCCTCCTTCTCCGCAGATGCGGGATTTTTCTTGCAGATGCGAGACCGTAGATGCGGTCCTAGAGCCGCATGTGCGAAAAGCCTGTGGGCAGTGAGTTTCATTTTAAATACGGGACTTAGCCATTTTGAACACTTCTCTTTATCTTTGGGCGATTTCGAGAGCATGCAAGGAATATTTGTGTCCTAGCTACTATAAGGTAAGTAATTCCTACTATAAATTAAGTTTAATACTTGAATTCTTAGGTAGATTAACACATTAAATTAGTAGAAATCATGGGATTATAATAAACCTATGGTTGTGATAAAAATGGGAATTTACCCAGAAATTTAGCATGGAATCATACAAAAACTATATAATATTGATCCTTAGGCTATGGGTGATTGTTTCCTTTGAAAATTTCCGGAATCCGAGCATGTGGGCCAGGGGGTGTATCTTGGGATTTTGTCATTTAGGTTGAAGTAATCATTTAATTAGGAGAAATTTGGACTTTTGTGTATAGATTGATTTGTCAATGTGGTATTTGTCTAGTTTCAAGTCCGTGGGCGTCGAATTTGGAGTTTCAGGCGCGTTCTTGATCTGAAAAGTAGACTTGACACGAGGTAAGTCTCCTTTCTAACCTTGTAAGAGAGAATTGTCCCCATAGGTGAATATAAATAATTGCATGTCTTTATTTATAGGGGCTACGCATGCACGAAGTAACGAGAGTCCCTGCGTAGCTACTATTATGTTATGTCGGGGAGTTTTAGGATTCAAAAGCATGCTTTATGTTCCGTATCTATAATCTTAAATGTTAATTTAGGTTGCCTAATATCCTTGAATTATTAAGTGAACATGTAGGAGGTCACATTCTGAAATTTATATTATTGAACCCTACTCTGTAAGTTTATTCTCTACTGAATTCTTGATTTCCTTTTAATTATGTGTATGTATATGGGTACCCGCATCGTATGTATGATTCGCGAGCGGGGTAGCCCTACTATTATGTCAAGCACGTCGCATGTTCGATTCGCGAGCGGTGTAATAGATTCATCTATGGTCGAGCCGTTCGACCCTTCGAGAATACACATTTATTTTTGCGTCGTATCGGTCGTACGTCCACAACAAGTTATGTGTTTGTTAGTTGTTTGGGTGTTCTGTGAATATGTATATGTTGAATATCATGAAAAAAGGAAAACTAGGTAATTTACATGCTAGAGGACTTGACACGTAAAGATATATGCAAATGCTATTTGATGCTCCTGTCTTCATTATTATTCATGACTGCTATTCCTGCTTAGCCTTACATTTAAAACATATTATCTTGGCCCTAGTAAGTGTCACGTCGACCTCTCGTCACTACTTCTTCGAGATTAGACTGGATACTTACTGGGTACATATTTTTTATGTACTCACACTACACTCTGTACTCAATTGTACAGGTTCTGAGGCAGGTACATCTGGGTATCAGCCCGAAGCTCGTTCTTGATTTATATCTGGTCGGGGCTTCACGGTGAGCTTGTGATGTTCCAAGGGGTCATTTTATGAAGTTAGACTCCGTTCTAGGCTTAATAGCCCTAAAAAGGTTAATTTTAAATACCTCGATTTGCGTGCTCAGTCTGGGCATGAAACCAGAAAGCTTTTATGTGAAAATATAAGAAATAATAATTTTTAGAATTAAAATTTTTGTTTTAATTAACTTGAGTCAACATTTTGAGTAAACAGACTCGGATCTGTGTTTCGACGATCCCGGGAGGTCCGTAGAAAATATGGGACTTGGGCGTATGCTCGGAATTGAATTCCGAGGTCCCAAGCCTTAGAAATCAATTTTTGAAAGAAATTGTTTTGCTGAATTATTAATGAAATAAAGAAATGAATTAACGTTTGAAACCGTTGGTGTCAGGCCTGTATTTTGGTTTCGGATCTCGATACAGGTTTGTTATGATATTTAAGACTTGTCTGCTAAATTTGGCGAGAAGCGGAATTTATTTGACGTGATTCGGATGTCCAGTTGATAAATAGTGAACATTAAGTGTTCTTGAGAAAAATAATAAGTTTTGAGGTTTAATTCATAGTTTTACATGTTATTTTCATGATTTGATCGCACGAGCAAGTCCATATGATTCTTTTAGACTTGCGTGCATGTTTGGTTTAGAGCCTTGAGGGCTCGGGTGAGTTTCAAATAGGTTTGGGTTGTGTTGCGCTTGTTCTTTCTTATATTTTGACGTGGTTTCTTCAATCATAAATGATATAATATTGAACAACTAAGCTCTAATTTCTGTTTTGAATGAAGTATTAGATCCGTATCGTAATTACGGACCCGTAACCAAAAGAATCATCGAATTTAGACATCGTATGAGGATTTTATGGATATTTTATTAAGATTGCCAAATTTGTCATGTTAATTACGAAATTGCCATTGACGACGTATTAAAAATCTGCACTATTTGCAAATATTAAAACCTACATATATCCTTCATTATAAGGTTAAATTGAGTGATTCAAAATACTACCTTGATTAGAAATTCACAAGGAATCCATTGGAGACATAAAAATTGAGTTTCAGGATTGTTTGGCACGAGAAACGAGGCAGAATAGCTTATTGAAAAATATTTAAAATGGGTAGACTTCTTTTTCTTCAAATTTTCGAACCCCACATCCCTAGGAACAAATTTCTTCACCAAATATCATCCCCAAGTCATAGATTCGAGCAAGTTAGAGCAAGATTCTAAAAGAAAAGCTATAATTGAGCAGCGAGTGGCCTGCGAAATTGAGGTAAGTGCTTGGTTTAACCTTGACTTGAGGGAATATGTATCCCCACTTATTTTCTATGTGAATTTCAGGTGTGTGGTGTATAGGTGAGGTGACGAGTATCTATGCACCACCAAATTGTTTGTTAAACATGATCCCTTCCCCGTTTCCAATTTAATTGATTCCTGTCTTAATTGTTCTATGTTCATTATTGTTTCCATGACTACTTGGCCTTGTTACTTTGTTGTTAAATATTGTTGTGATTATTTTGGAAGAGTATTGGTTGTTTATTTGCTTCCCTTGTGGTAAAAAAAGGTTGAGCAGCTTGGCATTGTTTTACGAGATATATATATATATATATTCCTGTTGGTTTCATTTGTGAGATCATATTGATGAAGTTACTGAGAAAATACAGTTCTTGTTTATAATTGTGGAGGAAAAAGTATTGTGAAAGGCTTGGCCAGAATTGTGAAATCTTTTCATTAAATAAAGAGATGTGATTGTCTAGTGGGAGCGGGTTGCACGCCGCAACAAGGAGTGATAAAGGTGGACAGGTGGGATCGGGTTGCACGCCGCAACAGGAGTAATAAGGGTGATATATTTAGCGAGGAGCAATAAGGGTGGACAGGTGGGAACGGGTTGCACGCCGCAACAAGGAGAAATAAGGGAGAACATTTATATTTTTACAGAATTTCAAAGAAAATAAAGATTTGAAAAGCTTAAATGTTTATTTTACTATTCTTTATATTTTTGGTACTACTTTTATTTAAAGTTAAAGTTTAGAAACTTGAAAATTATTTGAGAATTGGTTATAGCCGAGACCTGAAAAAGGCGGCTGGGTTATTTTATTGTTGCTGCAGTATTTAATTATTTGTTTAGATTTCCTTCTTGCATCATATATTTTTGTCACAACTTATATTGCTAAAGCCCCGCCGTAGCCTCGTCACTACTTCGTCNTATTTTATCATGGTACATAAAGACCGAGCAGGATTGACAGCGTTACAGTGTTTACATATATTCTGGTTGGTTTTATTGTGAAATGATATTGGTTGAAGCTTACGAGCTATACTGTTTTTTGTTTGAAATTGTGGAAATAAAAGTATTGTGAAAGGCTTGACCTGAATTGTGAAATTTATGAATAAATTGATATGATATGTCTGGTGGGAGCGGGTTGCACGCTGCAACAAGGAGTAATAAGGGTGGACAGGTGGGATCAGGTTGTACGCCGCAACAGTAGTAATAAGAGTGATAAATTTAGGGAGGAGCAATAAGGGTGGAAAGGTGGGAGCGGGTTGCACGCTGCAACAAGGAGTAATAAGGGTGGACAGGTGGGATCAGGTTGTACGCCGCAACAGTAGTAATAAGAGTGATAAATTTAGGGAGGAGCAATAAGGGTGGAAAGGTGGGAGCGGGTTGCACGCCGCAACAAGGAGCGATAAGGGATGACATTTATATTTATTTTTTAACTGATTTTCAAAGAAAAACAAAGATTTGAAAACTTACTATTTTATGTTACTATTTTTCATATTTTGGCACTATTTTTATTTAAAGTTAAAGTTTTGAAATTTGGAAACTTATTTCAGAATTGGTTATGGTTGAGGCCTGGAAAAGGCGGCTGAGTTATTTCATCGTTGTTGCAATATATAATTATTTATTTAGATTTCCTTCTAGCTTCATATTTATTGTCTCAGTTATATTTTCTTGTTCGTGTAGAATTGTTTTATTGCGTCATTGCATATATTATTGTCACAGTTTATATGTTGTTAATGCCCCACCGTAACCTCGTCACTACTTCGCCGAGGTTAGGCTCGGCACTTACTGAGTACATGAGTTCGGTTGTACTGATACTACACTCTGCGCTCTTTTGTGCAGATCTAGGTATCGACCTTCAATAGAGATATTTAGAGCGGCTATTCATTTATTCGTAGACACGAGGTATATCTGCCGGCATTCGTAGATCCCGAGACTCTTCTCCTATTTAATATACGTTGTTTCATTATATTAAGAACAATTACACTATTTCTTCCCGCCCATTATTTGTAGTATTCTTTAGTTGTTCGTGAATTGTGACACCAGACTCTGGGGTAGTTCTAGAGTTATTTATATAATTAGTTCGTGGTCCGTTTTATTTAATTGATTATTATTATTAGTATTCTATTTTATTGTTGTTGGGAATTATTTTAATTAAGTTCATTTTAAATTTATTTATTTATGCTTAAGTAATTAATTAAGGAAATTAGTTAATCGACTTCTAACATTGGCTTGCCTAGTGATGTTAGGCGCCATCACAATCCCTAAGGTTGGGAATTTGGGTCGTGACAAGTTGGTATCAGAGCTCTAGGTTGCTTAGGTCTCACAAGTCACGAACAAACTTGGTAGAGTCTGAAGGATCGGTACGAAGACGTCTGTACTTATCTCTCAGAGGCTATGAAGTTAGGAACAATTTCACTTTTATTCTACCCTATCGTGTGAATTTATTCTACCATTGATGATTGAACTTGTCTATTCTTGTCCTCTCACAAATCTCAACAACACGCAAAGCGTCTACAATCGGACAAGAGGTGAAGCTTTAGTGACAGTTACAATTAGGGGAAGAGGCAGAGGCAAAGCTCAGTCCCGAGCTCGAACATCAGCACCTATTGTACAGTCTCAAATGTATCTAGACGCGGAGGTTCTAGCTCAGTCGGTACATGTTGGACTAGCCCATATCACAGAAGGATTTATAGCTACTCCAGTGTTGCATAACAAGGGAATAGTTGAAAGCAACAGGGTCGATTTATATGAGCCGTGAAGTTTAAAAGTTTAGATTATCAGGCATTGTGACCTATGACTTCGTGCCAAGTGTAAAAGTCCACCGTCAAGGAATAGATTACGGGGTCATGTGTTATATCGATTTTGTCTTGGAATGTATAAGGCCAGAGATGTTGCAAGAGATAAAGCTGGGAATTGCGGTATGTTAGTCTCCTTAATAACCCTATACATCAGTACCAAAGGAGTTATTTAAACAACTTTAAATCTACAGAAGGTCTACTCAGCGTGGAAGTCATGGTTATGGATTTTGGGGTGCTCCAGAGGGAGTACAGTGGTTGAAGAGCTTTTAGACTATATGGTTCGTGCCAAGAATTATCTGTGTAGAGCTTTACGTTTGGGGTCATTGTGCATCAATAAGGATAAGAGTTACCCCAAGGAATAACAAAGGGTACATGAATACGTGGGGTAGCTCAGCGGTGTTGAGTCAACATGGTACAGAAGAAATTGGTCGCTGGTGGTTGAGGCAAGCCTACGAAGGGGACACCAACTATTTGACTCAATTCTCATAATGCTTTTGAAATAGTTTGTTTCTCGAATTTTCCTTTTTGCGTGGCTCTTAGGGTTTGAACGGTTGCGTCAGGTCACTATGACGGTGTCTGAATATGCCACCAAGTTTGGTAAGTTAGCCGTCATACTCCTACTTCGGTTTATCTAGCCAGTGAACAAGTCCACAGACTCATTAAAGGACTCAATTATGACTGTAAACTCTTGTGCGACTCAGGGCAAGTTGATACTTCATGTCGGCTAGTGGTAGAAATTGTCCTAGACTTGGGAAAGTTATATTTTATCATAACACTCAGGCTACGTGCCCCATTGCATTTACAATTAACTTACGTGACCAGCTAGGTAAAAAGGAGTCGGAATGTCGAATGGTATGGCTGAGGTCGATACATTAAATGGTGTCATTTCAAGAACAATCTCTAATTAGTATATAATGATGATTTCCTGAACTTAATACGGTTATGCGTATCCAATAAAAAAAATCTTCGAATATGTTCTACTCTCGGGTGAGCTTCGTAACTCAAAAATATACTTATGTGAATACTTGTATTGAGAAATCCTATGGAAATAATTGCGTCTAGCATCGTGTGTTGTAATTTTGTTTAATGGAAAATATTCAAAGGAAGGAAATGGAATGTTTTCGATTGGCATGGTACACATGTTTCTTGTGATTCAGAGTTTAGAACAAGATCCTCGCATTGTAATATGATTTGAGATGTTTAAATTGGGCTACGAGCCGCGGTGGAAGTTATGTAAGGACGAGGTCCTGGTGATGGAAAATTCTTGTCCTTAAAGTCTCCCTTGCGAATTAAAACTTTACTATAGTACTGGTAGGGAGTCATAAGAAAATAAACTAATTAATCAACTGTGTATAAATTCCAAATCCGTGTCAGAATTTTTGAGCTTTGACCTGCGAGGTATGTGCCGCCCATGTGGCGTTAAATGAGACACGTTGAGTCGGGTATATAATTATGAGGTCTTCAGGAATCTCATCTCGTTATCAGTATTGTGATGGTTTGAAAGGAGATTATTATTAACGTGAAGCTATTAGATGATTCTGTAAGTGACTATGAACAACTATTAAGAGCATATTGAGCCGAAAGGATGTTCCATTCGAATGGTCAGGCGAGTGTGGGTTGAACTTTCAGAAACTTAAGATTTGCCTTAACTTCAGCACCGATGTTGGTATTACCATCAGGTTCAAGTTCTTTCACGGTGCATTGTGACGTTTCCCGAGTTGGACTTAGAACGGTATTAATGCAGGATGGCAGGGTGATTGCGTACGCTTCTCTTCAGTTGAAAGTCCATGAGAAGAATTACCCTGTTCACGACTTAGAGTTGACAGACATTGTTCATGCATTGAAAATTTGGAGGCACTATATTTATGGCGTGCCGTGTGAGGTTTTTACTGACCATCGCAGTCTCCAGTACTTATTCAAGCAGAAAGATCTAAATTTGAGGCAGCAGAGATGGTTAGAGTTACTAAAAGATTATGATGTCACCATATTGTATCACCCCGGGAAGGCCAATGTGGTGGCTGATGCATTGAGTAGAAAGGCGGTGAGTATGGGCAGTCTTGCGTATATTCCAGTTGGCAAGAGACCGTTGGCTTCAGACATTCAGACTTTGGCTAATCAGTTCGTGAGGTTGGATATTTTGCCCGGCAGTGTTCTAGCTTGGACCGTCGCTCGGTCTTCTCTAATTGATTGTATTCGGGAGCGGCAGGATGATGACCCACATTTGGCGGTCCTTAGGGACACAGTTCGGCACGACGATGCCAAGCAGTTTACAGTTGGAGATGATGGCATTTTGAGGATGTTGGGTAGGTTATGTGTGCCTAATGTTTATGGCCTTCGTGACTTGATCCTTGAAGAGGCTCACAGTTCCAAGTATTTCATACACCCAGGTGCAGCCAAAATGTACAGGGACTTGAGGCAGCATTATTGGTGGAGAAGGATGAAAAAGGACATTGTGGTGTTTGTGGCTCGTTGCTTAAATGGTCAGTAGGTAAAGTATAAGCATCAGAGACCCGGTGGTTTGCTAAAGCAGATAGAGATTCTTGAGTGGAAGTGGGAGAGTATCACTATGGACTTCGTTGTTGGACTCCCACGGACTCAGAGGAAATTCGATGCAGTTTGGGTTATTGTAGATAGGCTGACTAAATCAGCACACTTCATCCCTGTGGCTAGTACTTATACTTCAGAGCGGTTGGTCGAGTTACACATCCGGGAGATTGTTTGCCTTCATGGTGTGCCCGTGTCTATCATTTCTGATCGAGGTACACAGTTTACTTCGCACTTTTGGAGGACAGTCCAGCGTGAGTTGGGTACCCGAGTAGAGTTGAGTACTGCATTTCACCCTCAGACTGACGGGAAATCCGAGCGTACCATTCAGATATTGGAGGACATGCGCCATGCTTGTGTTATTGACTTTTGAGGTTCATGGGATCAGTTCTTGCCGTTAGCGGAGTTTGCTTATAATAATAGTTATCAGTCGAGCATTCATATGGCTCCTTATGAGGAGTGATATGGTAGACGGTGCAGATCGCCCGTTGGATGGTTTGAGCCGGGAGAGGCTCAGTTATTGGGTACAGAATTAGTTCAGGAGACCTTAGGTAAGGTCACGATTATACAGGAGAGAATTCGTGCATCTCAGTCTAGGCAAAAGAGGTATGCCGATTGTAAGGTTCGTGATGTGGCATTCATGGTTGGAGAGAGAGTATTGCTTCGTGTGTCGCCCATGAAGGGTGTTATGAGATTTGGGAAGAAGGAAGTTGAGCCCTAGGTATATCGGGCCATTTGAGATTATTGATAGTGTGGGGGAGGTAGCTTATAGACTTGCGTTGCCTCCAGGATCATCCTAAGTTTATCTGGTATTCCATGTATCTATCCAAAAATATCATGGTGACCCGTTCCACGTGTTAGATTTTGGCTCTGTCCTATTGGACAAAGACTTGACTTATGAAGAGGAGCTGGTAACCATTTTAGACTGCCAGGTTCGTCAGTTGACGTCTAAGAGTTATCCTTCAGTTCGAGTGCAGTGGAGAGGCCAGCTCGTTGAGGCAGCTACTTGGGAGTCCGAGTCGGACATGCAGAATAAATATCACACTTGTTTGCAAATTCAGGTAATCTTTTATGTCCGTTCGAGGACAAAATTTTTTTTAGAGGTGGAGATTGTGATGACCCAAGGGATCATTTTATGAAGTTAGACTCTGTTATAGGCTTAATAGCCCTAAAAAGTTTAATTTTAAATACCTCGATTTGCATGCTCAGTCCGGGCGTGAAACTGGAAAGCTTTTATGTGAAATATAAGAAATAATAATTTTTAGAATTAAAAATTTTGTTTTAGTTGACTTGAGTCAACATTTTGAGTAAACGGATTCAGATCTGTGTTTTGACGATCCCGGGAGGTCCACAGTAAAATATGGGACTTGGGTGTATGCTCGGAATTGAATTCCGAGGTCCCAAGCCTTAGAAATCAATTTTTGAAAGAAATTTTTTTGCTGAATTATTAATGAAAAAAAGAAATGAATTAACTTTTGAGACCGTTGGTATCGGGCCCGTATTTTGGTTCCGGATCTCGATACAGGTTTGTTATGATATTTAAGACTTGTCTGCGAAATTTGGCGAGAATCGTAATTTATTTGACGTGATTCAGATGTCCGGTTGATAAATAGTGAACTTTAAGTGTTCTTGAGAAAAATAATGAGTTTTGAGGTTTAATTCATAGTTTTACATGTTATTTCCATGATTTGACCGCACGAGGGCTCGGGTGAGTTTCAAATAGGTTTGGGTTGTGTTGCGCTCGTTCTTTCATATGTTTCGACGTCGTTTCTTCAAGCATAAATGATATCATACTGAACAAATAAGCTCCGACTTCTATTTTGAATGAAGTATTAGATCCGTATCGTAATTACAGACTTGTAACCAAAAGAATTATCGAATTTGGACATCGTATGAGGATTTTATAAGATTGCCAGATATTTTCAGGTTAATTACGAAATTACCACTGACGTCGTATTAAAAATCTGCACTATTTGCAAATATTAAAGCCTACATATCTCCTTAATTATAACCTCAAATTGAGTGATTAAAAATACTACCTTGCTTAAAATTTCATAAGGAATCCATTGGAGACATAAAAATCGAGTTTCAGGATCGTTTGGAATGAGAAACGAGGTAGAATAGCTGGCAGAAAAATATATATAAAATGGGTAGACTTCTTCTTCTTCAAAGTTTCGAACCCCACAGCCCTAGGAATGAATTGCTTCACCAAATATCATCCCCAAGTCATAGATTCGAGCAAGTTAGAGCAAGATTCTAAAAGAAAAGCTGTAATTGAGCAGTGAGTAGCCTGCGAAATTGAGGTAAGTGTTTGGTTTAACCTTGACTTGAGGGAATAGGAATTCTCACTTATTTGCTATGTGAATTGTATATGTGTGGTGTATAGGTGAGGTGACGAGTATATATGAACCACCAAATTATTTGTTAAACATGATCCCTTCCCCATTTCCAATTTAATTGACTCATGTCTTAATTGTTCTATGTTCATTATTGTTTCTATGACTACTTGGCCTTGTTACTTTGTTGTTAAATATTGTTGTGGTTATTTTAGAAGAGTATTGGTTTTTTATTTGGTTCCCTTGTGGTACAAAAAGGTTGAGCATCTTGGAATTGTTTTACAATATATATATATTTATGTTCCTGTTGGTTTCATTTTTGATAATATTGAGGAAGTTATGAGAATTGCAGTTTAATCGTTTTATGATTGTTGAGGTTTACATGGTTGTTTGGTTTCAATTGATTGTTGCCAGTTGTTGTGGCAAGTGTATTAAAAGTGTTGGTTGTTCTCTTGATTTTATCATGGTACATAAAGACTGAGCTGGATTGACAGTGTTACGGTGTTTACATATATTCTGGTTGATTTTATTGTGAAATAATATTGGTTGAAGCTTACGAGCTATATTATTTTCTGTTTGAAATTGTGGAAATAAAAGTATTGTGAAAGGCTTGGCCTGAATTGTGAAATTTATGAATAAATTGATATGATATGTCTGGTGGGAGCGGGTTGCACGCCGCAACAAGGAGTAATAAGGGTGGATAGGTGGGATCGAGTTGCACGGCGCAATTGTTGTAATAAGGGTGATATATTTAGGGAGGAGCAATAAGGGTGGACAGGTGGGAGCGGGTTTCACGCCGCAACAAGGAGCGATAAGGGATGACATTTATATTTTTTTTTACCGATTTTCAAAGAAAAACAAAGATTTGAAAACTTACTATTTTATATCACAATTTTTCATATTTTGGCACTACTTTTATTTAAAGTTAAAGTTTGGAAATTTGAAAACTTATTTTAGAATTGGTTATGGCTGAGGCCTTGAAAAGGCGACTGAGTTATTTCATCGTTGTTGCATTATTTAATTATTTATTTAGATTTACTTCTTGCTTCATATTTATTGTCTCAGTTATATTTTCTTGTTCGTGTAGAATTGTTTTATTGCGTCATTGTATATATTATTGTCACAGGTTATGTCACGACCCAAATTCCTATTCAGGTCGTGAAGGCGCCCAACGCCTAAGTCAGACAAGGCAACACTAGTTTGCTAACGAAATTACTTAAATTAAATGAGGTATTCAAATACTTGTCCAGTTTTAATTTAAGTAGTCCTTAAATGAAAGTGAGGAAGTGAGGAAGTGAGGCAAAGTAACTCAAAGACCGTTAGCCAACATAAAACAGAGTAGCAAAATACTAGTGAATCAACTACGTGTGCCAAGACCTAGTGTCACAAGTCCACATGCGACTAGTGGAATATACAAGATGAACCCAATAGATGCACAACTATCCGGAAGGGTAGACAGAATATCCAACAATAATGGAAACTCCACAGTGCTACTGAGGAACGCCAGGAAGAGAAGCTCACCGTGTAGTCTAATCCAGATGGATCTCTCAGCGACGGACACCGGAATAGTGCCCAGGTGCAATAGCCTCAGAACCTGTACAATTAAGTACATAAGTGTAGCATGAGTACATATAAACAAATATGTACCCAGTGAGTATCCCGTCTAAACTCGAAGAAGTAATGACGATAGGTAGACGTGACACTTACTAGGGCCAATAACCAATAACATGGATAAGTAAGGCTAAACAGAAAAGTAGTCATGAAAATCGCAAGGCATGAAGTATCAATTATATAAAACTGCAAATTATTCTCATGAATCAAACAATAATTTCCACAAAAGTCTCAAGTTCCCCTTAACGTGGGAAAATTTATTTAAAAATAGCCAGACTCTCAGTCAAATACATAACACATAATATGCCGTAGCGACACGAAAATAAATGTGCATTGCCGAGAGTCGAGCGGCACGAACCATGGATGCATCCATTACCCCGCTAGAATCGATCATGCGACGCGATTGACATAAATATAGGGCTACCCCGCTCGCGAATTTGTCAGGAAATTTCAGGAATTTATCATGGATTATTCTTAAATTCAAAGATTTAAGCACTTAAACTTACACATAGCTTCCGAAATTCTCATGCCAATTTCAAGGATAATAAGCAACCAGAAACACATGTAAGAATACAAGTAAGGCACATAACGACATGCTTGTGAAATCCTAAATTCTACCCGACACAACAGAGTAGTAGCTACGCACGGACTCTCGTCACCTTGCGCGTACGTAGCCCCCACAAATGAGGACAATTCAATCGTTTACATTTACCTATGGGGACAATTCCCTCTTACAAGGTTGGAAAGGAGACTCACCTCGCGTAGAATCTAATTCCCGGACAAGAACGCGCTCGAAACTCCAAATCTTACACCCGGGGACTCGGAACTAGTCAAATGATATATAAACATGTCAATGCATGCTCAAAGTATGGAAATTCTCCTACTTATTTAGTAAATTCACTATTCTTGAAGAAATCCCAAAATACACCCCCGGGCCCACATGCTCGGATTCCGGAAATTTTTGAAGATAACGCTCACCTATAGCCTAAGGATCAATAATATATAATTTTTGTATGCTTCATGGTAGAAAAGTGGTGAAATTCCCTAAAGTTCATCAACCCTAGGTTTTCACTCTAACCCCTTTGATTTTTACTAATTAGATGTTAATCTACCTAAGTTTGATGTGATAAACCAACATTTAAATGGAAATTACTTACCTCTTTGTAGCTAGGTCGAATACCCTCTTGAAAGCTCTCAAAATCGCCAATGGAGGGGAAGAAATGGAGAAAAATGGTTATGTCACGTATTAAATGAGCTCACTACCTTCAGTGATCTCGCACTTGTGGCTCGAGGACCGCACCTGCGGTGTCGCACCTTCGAGCCAAAGGTCGCACTTGCGGAAGTGGCCTAGGAGGCCTGGGGCCGCACCTGCGGAGGAAGTCCTGCACCAGTGGGTCCGCGCTTGCGGAAGGAGGTCCGCGCCTGCGGAAGGAGGTCCGCACCTGCGATTTGGACCAGCTCCCCTCTGGGTCGCACCTGTGGAGCCTTGACCGCAGGGGCGGTCTCACACCTGCGACCTGGGCAACCGCACCTGCGGTCACACATGATCTGGTGCACCAGTAGCTGAAGTTGCTAGTTTTTGGCTTCGTTTGATGATCGGGAGGCACCTGGGCCCACCCGAGCCCCCGTGCAATTATATCAAAAAGTCCTAAATCATAATACGGATTCGCTCGAGCCTTCGGAACACCCAAAACAATGCTAAATATCAAAATCACCCCTCAAAACCCCTAGAATCAAACTTAAGAATTTCTAAGTTTTTGAATTCAGTTTCAATGCGCTGAACCGACCTATACCACTTGGAATGACACTAAATTTTGCAGGCAAGTCATGAATGACATAACGGAACTATTCCCGGTCTCGGAATTCCGTATGGACCTCGATCACATAAAATCAGATTCCAAACCAAATTTTAAACTTAAGGAAACTCTATTTCGCTATTTGGTGTCGAAACGCTCCCGAGTCATCCAAAACCTATTCTGGACATACGTACAATTCCGAAATCATCATACAAAGCTACTGGAATCGTCGAAACTCGATCCGAGGTCGTTTACTCAAAATGTTGACCGAAGTAAAACTTGGCTTTAAAAGCCAACCTTAAGGAACCAAGTGTTCCTATAATATTCTAAACACTTCTAAATCCCGAACCACTCGTCCCCCCAAATCACAAATTACGATAAGCTGCTACGGGAAGTCTTATTTAGGGGAACGGGGTCTGAATACGCAAAATGACCGGTCGAGTCATTACATTCTCCACCTCTTAAACAAACGTTCGTCCTCGAACGAGTCTAGAATCATACCTGAAGTGCTGAATAAGTGTGGGTATCTGCTCCGCGTGTCCTCCTCGGACTCCCAAATCGCCTCCTCGACCGGTTGGCCCCGCCACTGGACCTTTACAACAAAAATTCTCTTAGATCTCAACTGGCGGTCCTGTCTATCAATAATAGCAACTGGCTCCTCCTCGTAGCCCAACCTCTCATCCAACTGAATAGTACCGAAATCAACAACGTGAGAGAAATCAGCGTGGTATCTCCGGAGCATGGATATGTTGAATATCGGATGAACTCCCGATTAGCTGGGAGGTAAGGCAAGCTCATAAGTAACCTCTCCAACTCGCCTTAATACCTCGAAAGGACCTATGAACCTCGGGCTCAGCTTGCCTTTCTTCTCGAATCTCATAATACCCTTCATCGGCGAAACCTTCCGCAGAACCTTATCTCCCTCCATAAATTACACATCACGTGCCTTCTGATCCGCGTAGCTCTTCTGTCTGGACTGTGCTGTGCGGAGCCTCTCCTGAATTAACTTCATCTTCTCTAAAGCATCTCTCACCAGGTCAATACCATATAACTTAGCCTCACCAGGATCAAACCACCCGATAGGAGAACGACATCGCCGACCATATAAAGCCTCAAATGGAGCCATCTCGATGCTGGACTGATAACTATTATTGTAAGCAAACTCGGCCAAAGGCAAGAACTGGTCCCACTGGCCTCCATAGTCAAGAACACATGCTCTGAGCATGTCCTCCAGTATCGAACTGTACGCTCCGACTGACCATCAGTCTGTGGATGAAATGTTGTGCTAAGATCAATCTGAGTACCCATCTCTCTGTGCAATGCTCTCCAGAAGTGCGAGGTGAATTGAGGACCTCAATCTGATATAATGGACACCGGTACACCGTGCAACCGGACTATCTATCGAATGTAGATCTGGGCTAGCCTCTCGAAAGTATAAGTAGTAGCCACAGGAAGGAAATGCGCCGGTTTGGTCAACCTATCCACAATAACCAAAACCACGTCAACCTTCCGTAGCGTTTGAGGCAACCCAACCACGAAGTCCATAGCAATGCTCTCCCACTTTCACTCAGGAATGGGCATCTGATGAAGTAGGCCCCCTGGCCTCTGGTGCTCATATTTAACCTGCTGGCAATTAAGACACCTAGCCACATACTCCACAATGTCCCTCTTCATCCGTCTCCACCAGAAATGCTTCTTCAAATCAAGATACATCTTCGTAGCACCAGGATGAACAGAATACCGCGAACTGTGTGCCTTCTCTAGAATCCTCTGGCTCAAGCCATCAACATTAGGAAGACACAATCGACCTTGAAGTCTCAAAACACCATCCTCTCCAATAGTAACCTCCTTGGCACCACCCTGGATCACTGTCTCCCGTAGTTCTGCCAAACACGGATCATCATACTATTGAGCCTTGATCTCCCCCAATAATGAAGACTGAGCAACCACATAAGCTAGAACTCGATGAGGCTATGAAAGATATAATCTCACCAAGCGATTGGCCAAGGACTTAATGTCCAAGGCTAGAGGTCTCTCCTCAGCTGCAATATAAGCCAAGCTACCCATACTCTCCGCCTTCCTACTCAAAGCATCTGCTACTACATTCGCCTTGCCCGGATGATGAAGAACGGTGATGTCATAAACCTTTAGTAACTCAAGCCACATGTGCTGCCTCAAATTAAGATCCCTCTGTTTGAACAAGTGCTGCAAGCTGCGGTGGTCTGTATAAACCTCACAAGACACCCCATATAAGTAATGCCTCCAAATCTTAAGAGCATGAACTATCGCCGCCAACTCCAAATCGTGAACAGGGTAATTCTTCTCATGAACCTTCAGCTGGCGCGAAGCATAAGCAATAACTCTCCCTTCCTGCATCAACACACACCCCAAGCCAACGCGTGAGGCATCGCAATACATCATTTACATCCCCGAACCGGAAGGCAATACTAGAACTGGTGCCGAAGTCAATGCAGTCTTGAGCTTCTAAAAGCTCGCCTCACACTCATCAGACCACTCAAATGGAGCATTCTTCTGAGTCAATCTAGTCAATGGGGTTGCAATGGATGAAAAGCCCTCCACGAATCGCCGGTAGTAGCCTGCTAGACCCAAGAAGCTCCTGATCTCTATCGCTGAAGTGGGACGTGGCCAACTCTGAACTGCCTCAATCTTCTTAGGATCAACCTTGATACCCTCTCCAGATACCACATATCCCAAGAATGCCACAAAATCCAACCAAAACTCACACTAGGAGAACTTAGCATATAGCTTCTGTTCTCGCAAGGTCTGGAGCACAACTCTCAAATGCTGCTCGTGCTCTCCCAGGCTATTGTGAGTAAATCAAAATGTCATCAATGAAGACGATGACAAAGGAATCAATATACGGCCTGAACACCCTGTTCATCAAGTCCATAAATCCTGCCGGGGCATTAGTCAAGCCAAAGGACATCACCAAGAACTCATAATGGCCATATCTCGTACAAAAAGCAGTCTTCGGAACGTCCGAAGCCTGAATCTTCAGCTGATGATACCCCGATCTCAAGTCAATTTTAGAAATTACCCTGGCACCGTGTAACTGGTCAAACAAATTATCGATGCGCGACAATGGATACTTGTTCTTAATAGTTACCTTGTTCAACTGGCAGTAATCAATACACATCCGCATAGACCCATCTTTCTTCTTTACAAATAGAACTGGAGCACCCCACGACGATACACTCGGCCTAATAACCCTTAGCCAACAACTCCTCAAGCTTCTCCTTCGGAGGCATACGGTACGGTGGAATAGAAATAGGCTGAGTGCCTAGAGCTACATAAATACAAAAATCTACATCTCGATTTGGAGGCGTGCACGGAAGGTCTGAAGGAAAGACATCCGCAAACTCTCGAACAACTGGCACTGAATCAATCGCCGGAAACGCGGCGGTGGTGTCCCGCACATAAGCAAGATATGCCAAACAACCCTTCTCGACCATATGTCGAGCCTTCAGGAAGGAGATAACTCTACTGGCTGCACTAACTGAGGAACCTCTCCATTCCAGCCTAGGCAACTCGGGCATGGCCAAAGTAACCGTCTTGGCATGGCAATCCAAGATGGCATGATGAGGAGATAGCCAATCCATGCCCAGGATAATCTCAAAATCAACCATGTCGAGCAATAGAAGGTCATCTCTAGTCTCGAACCCACAAAAGGTGATCACACAAGACCGATAGACTCGGTCTACCACCACAGAATCGCCCATAGGAGTGGACACATATATAGGAGAATCCAAGGACTCGCAAGGAACATCCTGAAAATAAGCAAATAAGGCTGACACATATGAATAAGTAGATCCTGGATAAAATAACATTGATGCCTTCCTACAACATACTGCGATATTACTTGTGATCACGACGTCTGAGGCCACTGCATCTGCTCGGGCTGGAATAGCATAGAATCTGGCTGGAGTACCTGAAGACTGACCTCCGCTTGACTGAATAAGAGCTAGCTGAGATCCCCCTGACTGGCCTCCACCTCTAGGACGACCTCTACCAGCCTACCCTCCACCTCTAGGTGGAAGGGGCGTCGGTGCTGAGTATGTGGGATGGTAACTTTGCTGAACAGCCTTGCCCCGAAGTCTTGGACAAGTCCTCCTCATGTGCCCTGAATCCCCACACTCATAGCATCTCACTGGAGGCATGACATGCTGCCTTGAAGAAGAAGAACCCTGAATAGCTGGGGGACGGTGAGAAACCTCTGGCATAGCACTGAAGTAGGGACTGGGAGAACCCTGATGACCTGAATACCCGCCGGAGGAACCCTGAATGGCTGGTGGGCGGTAAGAACTCTCCGGCATGGCACTGAAGTAAGGCCTAACTGGAGCACCACGGGGAGGTGGTGGAGGAGAAAATATGGAGGCCTGCTAGGCTAACCTCTACTGAACTGACCCCTAACCATGCCTGGGGCGCCTCAGAAATCTCCAGAAAATCTAACTCTCTTATCCGACTTACCCTGCTCTCTGCCCCTCGATCGGTAACCCTCAATCCGGCGAGTTATCTCGATCACAAGCTGATAAGGAGTACCCATCTCCACCTCTCGGGCCATGTTGGCCTTAATACCTAAGTGCAACCCAACTACGAATCTCTGCACTCTCTCAGCCTCTGTAGGAAGAATCATGAGGGCATGACGGGACAACTCTGAAAACCTAGCCTCGTAATTCATCACTGTCATCTTCCCCTGCTCAAACTGATACCGCAGCTCTTCCCTCTAGGAGGGTGGAATATACCTGTCTAGGAACAACTGAGTGAACTTCTCCCATTAGAGAGGAAGGGAACCCGCTGGCCTACCCAGGATGAATGACTGCCACCATCTGCGGGCCTTGCCCTCTAGCTGAAAAGTAGTGAAATTAACTCCGTGGGACTCCAAAATCCTCATGTTGTGTATTCTGTCCTTGCACCTATCAATAAAGTCATGGACATCCTCGCCCCTCTCACCTCCAAATACAGAAGGGTGAAATCGAGTCCATCTATCAATTAACTTCTGCAGATCGCCGTCCGCGGCTGGTCTAAGCTCAGGTGCTACTGTTGGCTGTGCTCTACCCGCCAACAAAGTACCCGGAGTCTGATATACTGCCGTTGAGTGACCTACGGCCTGGGTGGTAGGGGTCTAAACTCCCCCTCCCGCCTGTGATGTAGCAGGATCCGCTGGAAATAAACCAGTCTGGGTCATAGTATCAATGAACCGCATCATACGGCCCATGACCTCCTGGAAGCCTGGTGCAGTCATAAAATCCATCGGAGCTGGATCTGCTGGGGGCACCTCACCCTGGTCCTCAGGGATAGGATCCTCTGGGGGGGTGCTAATGGAGTAACTCTGGGATGCCCACGTCCCCTACCTCGGGCCGGTTCCCTCCCTCGGCCTCTGCCACGACCTTGGACTACGGGGGTAGCGGCATCTCTCGGGCCTAGAATATCAGTTGCACGAGTCCTCACCATGTGTGAGAGAGTAGAAGAAGGAGATTTAGTAAGACCATCGACTGCCCGATAGAATTATAATAAA
Organism: Nicotiana undulata; assembly: GCA_005239495.1. Taxonomy (NCBI): domain Eukaryota; kingdom Viridiplantae; phylum Streptophyta; class Magnoliopsida; order Solanales; family Solanaceae; genus Nicotiana; species Nicotiana undulata. The sequence continues at coordinate 51,074 of ML281783.1, forward strand.
TAGAGATTTTCCTAACACCCTGTAGCCTCCCGAAGATAAATACAAACGTCTCCGTATCGATCCGCAAGACTCTTCCAGGTTCGCCTGTGACTTGTGAGACCTACGTGAACCTAGAGCTCTGATACCATGTTGCCACGACCCAAATTCCTATTCAGGTCGTGAAGGCGCCCAACGCCGAAGTCAGGCAAGCCAACACTAGTTTGCTAACGAAATTACTTAAATTAAAATGAGGTATTCAAATACTTGTCCAGTTTTAATTTAAGCAGTCGTGAAATGAAAGTGAGGAAGTGAGGCAAAGTGATTTAAAGTAACTCAAAGACCATTTTCCAGTATAAAATAGAGTAGCAAAATACTAGTGAATCAACTACGTGTGCCAAGACCTAGTGTCACAAGTCCACAGGCGACTAGTGGAATATACAATATGAACTGAATAGATGCACAACTGTCCGGAAGGGTAGACAGAATATCCAACAATAATGGAAACTCCACAGTTGTTCTGAGGAACGCCAGGAAGAGCAGCTCACCATGTAGTCTAATGCAGATGGATCTCTCAGTGACGGACACCGGAATAGTGACCAAGTGCAACAACCTTAGAACTTGTACAATTAAGTACATAAGTGTAGCATGAGTACATATAAACAAATATGTACCCAGTGAGTATCCCGTCTAAACTCGTAGAAGTAGTGACGAGAGGTAGACGTGACACTTACTAGGGTCAATAACCAATAACATGGATAAGTAAGGCTAAACAGAAAAGTAGTCATGAAAATCGCAAGGCATGAAGTATCAATTATATAAAACTGCAATTTATTCTCATGAATCAAACAATAATTTCCACAAAAGTCTCAAGTTCCCCTTACACGTGGGAAAATTTATTTATAAATATCAAGACTCTCAGTTAAATACATAGTACTTAATATGCCGAAGCGACGCGAAAATAAATGTGCACTGCCGAGGGTCGAGCGGCACGAACCATGGATGCATCCATTACCCCGCTCGCGAATCGATCATGCGACGCGATTGACATAAATATAGGGCTACCCTGCTCGCGAATCATACATACGACACGGGTGCTCGTAGACATACACAGAATTTGTCAGGAAATTTCAGTAATTTATGATGGATTATTCTTAAATTCAGAGATTTAAGCACTTAAATTTACACATAGCTTCCGAAATTCTCATGCCAATTTCAAGGATAATAAGCAACCAGGAACACTTGTAAGGATACAGGTAAGGCACATAAAGGCATGCTTGTGAAATCCTCTATTCTACCCGACACAACAGAGTAGTAGCTACGCACGGACTCTCGTCACCTTGCGCGTACGTAGCCCCCGCAAATAAGGACAATTCAATCGTTTACATTTACCTATGGGGACAATTCCCTCTTACAAGGTTGGAAAGACGACTCACCTCGCGTAGAATCTACTTCCTGGTCAAGAACGCTCTCGAAACTTCAAATCTTACACCCGAGGACTCGAAACTAGTCAAATGATATATAAATATGTCAATGCATGCTCAAGTATGGAAATTCTCCTACTTATTTAGTAAATTCACTATTCTTGAAGAAATCCCAAAATACACCCCCTGGCCCACATGCTCGGATTCCGGAAATTTTCGAAGATAACGCTCACCCATAGCCGAAGGATCAATAATATATAATATTTGTATGTTTCATGGTAGAAAAGTGGTGAAATTCCCTAAAGTTCATCAACCCTAGGTTTTCACTCTAACCCCTTTGATTTCCACTAATTAGATGTTAATCTACCTAAGTTTGATGTAATAAACCAACATTTAAATGGAAATTACTTACCTATTAGTAGCTAGCCCGAATACCCTCTTGAAAGCTCTCAAAATCGCCAATGGAGGGGAAGAAATGGTGAAAAATGGTTATGTCCCGTATTAAATGAGCTCACTACCTTCAGTGATCTCGCACCTGCGGCTCGAGGACCGCAATTGCGAGCCAAAGGTCGCACCTGCGGAAGTGGCCTAGGAGGCCTGGGGCCGCACCTGCGAAAGGAGGTCCGCACCTGAGGTTTGGACCAGCTACCCTGGGGGTCCCACTTGCGGAGCCTTGACCGCAGGGGCGGTCTCGCACTTGCGACCTGGGCAACCGCACCTGCAGTCACACCAGATTTGGTGCACCAGCAGCTGAAGCTGCTAATTTTTTGCTCCGTTTGATGTCCGGGAGGCACCTGGGCCCACCCGAGCCCCCGTGCAATTATACCAATAAGTCCTAAATGATAATACAGACTCGCTCGAGCCTTCGGAACACCCAAAATAACGCTAAATCTCAAAATCACCCCTCAAAACCCCTAGAATCAAACTTAAGAATTTTTAAGTTTTTTAATTCGGTTTCAATGCGCCGAACTGACCTATACCACTCAGAATGACACCAAATTTTGCAGGCAAGTCATGAATGACGTATAGGAACTATTCCAGGTCTCGGAATTCCGTTCGGACCTTGATAACATAAAATCACGTTCCAAACCAAATTTCAAACTTAAGGAAACTTTATTTCGCTGTTTGGCGTCGAAACGCTCCCGGGTCATCCAAAACCCATTCCGGACATACGTATAAGTCTGAAATCATCATACGAAGCTACTGGAATCGTCAAAACTCAATTATGAGGTCGTTTACTCAAAATGTTGACCGAAGTAAAACTTGGCTTTAAAAACCAACCTTAAGGAACCAAGTGTTTCTATACTATTCTAAACACTTCCAAATCCCGAACCACCCATCCATGCAAATAAAAAATCACGATAAGCTGCTACGGGAAGTCTTATTTTGGGGGAACGGGGTCTGAATACGCAAAATGACTGGTCGGGTCGTTACAAGTTATATGTTGTTAATGCCCCGCCGTAGCCTCGTCACTACTTCGTCGAGGTTAGGCTCGACACTTACTGAGTACATGGGGTCGGTTGTACTGATACTACACTCTGCGCTATTTAGTGCAGATACAGGTAACGACCAGCAATAGAGATATTTAGAGCGGCTATTCATTTATTCGGAGACACGAGGTATATCTGCCGGCGTTCGCAGATCCCGAGAGTCTTCTCCTATTTAATATACGTTGTTTTATTATATTCAGAACAGTTACACTATTTCTTTCAGTCCAGTATTTGTAGTATTCTTTAGTAGTTCGTGAATTGTGACATCAGACCCTGGGGTAGTTCTAGAGTTATTTATATAATTAGTTCGTTGTTCGTTTTATTTAATTGATTATTATTATTAGTATTCTATTTTATTGTTGTCGAAAATTATTTTAATTAAGTTCATTCTAAATTTATTTATTTATGCTTAAGTAATTAATTAAGGAAATTAGTTAATCGACTTATAACATTGGCTTGCCTAGCAAGTGTGGTGTTGGGCGCAATCACGATCCCTAAGGTTGGGAATTTGGGTCGTGACAGAGATGCTTCCCTGACGACTTCCAGCAACACCTTGGAGTTTTCTTTCTTTTCTTATTGTGAACAACTAATTTTTGACCACACCCAAATTCTATACTATTTTTGGTGTAAATATTTCTTTTAGGTCTAGTCTTAATATCTTAAACTTTGATTTTGCTCTTAATAGGTTTTATTTGTTTCGTTGTATAAAAAA
>ML281787.1:0-71847 GCA_005239495.1 Nicotiana undulata
TTTGGGGTCGGTTTATATGTGAGTGGAGGTGTTGGGTAAGTTTGGTATTTGAGTGGGGATTTGACTCTTTGTGCAACTATCATGGCTCCCACGTCTCTTTTCTTGGACACACCACCGGACTGTAAAGCCTTATTTGTAGCTTGCAAGGCTTCAAAATTCGTGACCATGCCATTTTTAATACCTTCTTCGATCCTTTCTCCCAGCTTGATCATTCGTTCATAGTACTATGGGTCCTGAGCCCGGACAAAGAACTTGTTCATTTTCTCCTCTTCTAAAAGCGGGTCTGACCTTAGCAGCTTTGGACCTCCAGCGAGTAACATACTCGCGAAATGTCTCCATAGGCTTCTTCTTCAAATTCTGGATGTAAAAAACGTCTGGTGCATTCTCTGTATTAAATCCGAATCTATCCATAAAGTCAGATGCCATGCTCATTGTCACGCCCCAAATCGAGGAACGAGACCGGTGCCTAACTGGATGAACCCAGTCAAGCGAACCTGGATTGCCTTTCCTACCCAACGTATTACCCCGTGTTCATAACATACATTATTCCATGTGAGTTAGCCGATTTAGATTCAAAGTACAATTTACAACATAATTCCATTTTCCTCTTTTAACTTCAACAATAGATAATCCAAAACATACAAGTTACATACAACATTTCTGATGCGATCCACAATTACGAGTGAGTACAACTACCGCCCAACATATACATATATATACAACCCACACAGTGTCTACACAACCTCTAAGAGTACTAGGAGTTTTACATAAACTTGCCGGCAACAAGGCCCGGACTATACCTTTTACAACATAAGCAACATGGAATGATGTAGTACACACACGGCCCCGAGAGGAAATGGGGCTCACCAGAACTGCTGAAAAGATGAGGAGGAGGCACCACTAACGACGGGCTGAGCTACCTGCTATGGAACCACCTACTTCCATATAAAATATGTAGCGCCCCCCGCAAAAGGGACGTTAGTACCATTAAATAGTACTAGTATGTATAAACAAACTTTACTCTAAGTAAAATCAAGTAATGCACAAATAGAAGGCAGTCAACGAAATCAACAAGTACTGCATAGAGATACAGAGACAAACACAGTTGAGAGTTTCACAGATTCTTATTTCAACACAATCACATCCCACCCTTATTCCTTCTCAACAATCCATCCTTATTACCTCTTGTTGCGGCGTGCAAGCCGATCCCACCGGACAATCACATTTCAGCCTTATTACATTCTGTTGCGGCGCGCAACCCGATCCCACCGTACAATCACATTCCAACCTTATTACTTCTGACACATATCACCCTTATTCCTCCTGTTGCGGCGGACAACCCAATCCCACCTTACAATCACATTTCATAGCAACAATAACAACCCACAATTAAATCACAAGGTTTCATATCATCAAGAGTACAATTTCATAACCACCAAACAATCATGTGTTCACAATAGTCTTTACCAACCATTAATTCAATCACAAAGATTTTCATCAACAAGAATATAAATTCATTACATCCAACAATCTGTCTGAAATCAAGCCACAATAAACCTTGCCAAACAATGAGTCATGTACGATATTGCCATGGTCATTTGATTAGATTAAAACAATTCATAACTCCTTTTCATCACTTGTTACACAACCCTTAGCACTTAGATACATTCTCACCTTTGGGTACGTTACCATTATTTCACACCAACATATTCAAGCATTTAAAGACCTCGCACATGATAGAGTAATCTCAAAGAAATCACTTTTCACAACTTCACTTAACATGGTAATCGACTAAGAGAAACAGAAAATGAAATCTTACACCTCAACATAGCCGAAAAATTCAATTCACATATACCCAGCAAGAAACTCATGCCCAATGCTCGGACACCAACATGGTGACTCTACGAAGATTAAAGTTATCCATACATACCTCGAGTCGAAATTCCCCTTTAATATCTATCACAATTCACCGAACCGTCTAGCGCCGTCAATCTAGTCCACAATGTGACATATTTCACTTAGAATTAGGAAGCTTGAATTCAATTGAGCATTTTATCAAACATTATGTGACCCCTTAGGTTACTAACCCCCTTTTTGTGAATAATTACCCAACTCGTTTCCCTTTACTAGATTATGGAGTTTAACTTCACATGCATGCAAGGTCTCACTTTTAAATTCAAGAACGAACCTATGTGTGTTTTATTCTTAACCGAAATCTGAGAAATTGGGGAATAGGGTGAAGACTTACCTCTTGTGATGAAGAAGGTGAAGATTACTCGATAATTTCTGGGCCTGAGTAGAGATGATGGACCAATTTGATGAAGAAGAAGACTTTCTCTCACTAAACCCACTCTCCCTTCTCTATTTTTTTGTTCAGATAAATGTTAAAAATAAAGGGGAGGGGTGTTTTATTAAACTTGGTTCGGGGGAGAAATTAGAAATTAAAAGAGCCCCGAAGCAAGAAATGCGGTCAGGAATGCGATCGCATTCCTGACCGCATTCCTGCTATGTGGTCCACATTCCTGTCGCATAGTTGGCCTCAAATGGGCCAAAATGGGAACCGGACTGCCCTGGTATGCGACCATTATGCAGTCCGCATACACTTTATGCGATCGCATAGTGCATCGCATAACTCCCTCCGCAAGAATCAAGGTTCTAGAATGCGATAACTATGCGGCCCGCATTCTTGAAATGTGATTGCATCTTGGGCCGCATAACTGTCTTCAAATTGGGCATCATGCTGTCTAGGTATGCGACCACTATGGGTCCGCATACCTGTTATGCGATCGCATAGTGCGTCGCTTAACAACGCAATTTTGTGAAATTTTATGTTTTAAGTCCCGGGGTACTTTTTATTCAAAAAGGTCCGTTTTTAGGAATTTCTATAGTTATAACAACACAGGGACCTATTCGGGCATTATTTTAGTCATGAAATTTTACGGGTCTTTACACTCACCCAGTTTGACCACTTCTTGGGATCTTGGCTAATGTACCATGACAATGCATCTCCTTTCAAGCTACTCATGAACAGCTTCATGCGGATCCTTTCATTCTTCCCTACGCCAAGAAGCTTGTCACAATAAGTCCTTAGATGGACCCTTGGGTCACCTGTACCATCAAACATTTCGAACTTCGGAGGTTTGTACCCCTCAGGAAGTTCGACATCAGGTTGTATGCAGTGGTCCTCATAATTCAATCCTTCGACTCCCTTGATTCCCTCAACGCCTTGAACCCGGCTGGTCAGCTTCCTAAGTTCCTCGGCCAAGTTTGTGATAAGCAGGTCCTTTTCATCAGACTCAGGTGTGTATGGGATAGGTGTAGTGGAGTGAGGCATGGTCTCCACGTAGATAGAATTGTTATGGTGGCCTGGTGCATGGGTGTAGATATGGTCGTTTGTGGAGTTTTGAGGTTCTGGGATAAGTAGTGGAGTGTTATATGGGGTATGACAGGTGTTACATTGGTTCTTTGGTGAAGTGGCGTGATGGTGAGGTACGGGATGGTTATGCTATTTTGGGATATTTTGCGAAGGTGTGGGGTTTTGAATGTTGGGGAGGTTGACGTCTCAGACGTTGAGGGAATATGACAGGTTGGACAGATTTTGAACCTGATCAAGCTCTTCTTGGAATGTCAATAATTTCTGTTCAAGTGGCGACATATTCTCATTAGGAACCCAAATACTTTGGCCATCAGCGGCCTCTACCCGTTCAACTGTGATCTCCTTCTTGATGTTGTTTAAATCTTCCATTTTATTCTTGCCTTTGTTCTTTCCTTTGGGAGGACTAGGAGGAGGAGTGGGTGGAGGGCCCTTGGATCTTGTGAGATAAGCTGACGATGCCAGAGTGCACGAACTAACCTTTGGGGAGGGGAATAAAAGAAAGGAAACAAAAACAAAAACAAAAAGTAGCCAAGTCAGTGAGGATCATGAAAAAGTATTGCAGTATTTAATCACATAGTACGAGAATATATAGCGCGTCCTAATTTGGGGACCTCTTTGTGCCTGAGGTAGGCCTAGCGACAAATTGATTTGGAGAACTTAAAATGCTAAATGCCTCGTTTCATTGATAGAAAATAGATGAATCCCAAAATGGCACTAAATAAACAAGAAATAAAGGTCACTAATGGCCATTGGTCTTATTACATTAATAAAGTGAGAAAGTAAATTCCTATCTACTTGGTCCCAGAAGGGCCTTCCCCAGACTTGGAATTCTTGGCTCCCTCGAACAGATTCCCCAGCTCGCGAAGTCCCAGCAGTAGGTATGCTTTGGCTAGACGTCCATATTCGGTCCCCTCAGCTCATGTTATTAGGCTGGATGTCCAGGAGGGACGGCTGATTACCCAGATACTTCTTGACAAGTGTTTTGTCGCTAGAATGCAGATCTTCCCACCAACTCAGCAATTTTGGGTGAATATTGGAGACCATGCCGAATCTGGGGACTTTGTGCCTCATATTTCTGCAAGGCAAACAAAGTTAGGCCCTTACCTCACCAGACTCGACTATTAATATCAAAAATTAGCATGAAGCATTAAGTTCTCCAAATAAATGTAGAGAATGTGATGACATCCGTTTGGGTTTAGGAAACTCAGTGGACTTTGGACAAGGCTTTCTTAAAAAGCTATCATGCGGACAACACTTTAGCTTGGCTAGGTTTGACCATGATGCATGCAACAATATGACAGAGTACGGTTTCTATGGGGTTTTAGACTGTACCCTTGAGCGGACAACTCAAGGGGTAAAGGCACAGAACCGTCGACTGCACCGATGATACTAGTTTTACCATAAATAAGCCTTTCCGAATTTAGGGGGTAATAGTATAGGAAGGGCGCAACCACTCATCAAGCGTTGCTATAGTATTTATTTTGCACGAGTGGAGTATGAATGTTGAGCATGATTATGCAATAATAAGCATTAAAAGCAAGTTGTCATGTATTTGCACATTAGGAAAGCGGTGAATACGACATTTATGATTTAAAGCGATTACAAAGTGAAACAAAGAAACATGTCAGTTTTGTTTTTGGGAAGGAATAATACTTGAAAGAGATAAACAGTTAATTGCATAAAAGGGGAAGAGGAAAGGGTGCAAATATCAAATATAGTAAAGATACAAATTCACACGACAATTTGAAATGGTAAAAGCCTATAATCCCCAGCAGAGTTGCCATGCTGTCGCGTCCCCTTTTTCCTCGCGGAGTCCGGGTTTATGACATTTGGTTGAGACAACTCATCCTTTTGGGAAAGGGGTTTGAGTTTTTGAAGAGTCGCCACCTAACAATTTTGAGGTGCGTTAGGGAACCTAAGGGTTTCATTTATAACTACGTTTGGTAACCAGAGATGGGTAAGGGGTTGAAATTATCCTAAGAGGAAGGTGTTAGGAACCCCTCAGGATCCACAAATGTGGTTTCCGGCCAAACAACTTTATTGTGAATTTGTACAGTTTTAGCAAACAAACAAGTAGGGCTCAAGTAATAGGGTATTTAAGTCTAAGTACACAGATGTTTTGAAAACAATTAATGAAAAGTTAGATTTTGAAAAGAATTATAATCTAAGTATGTTAAAGTAAAGGATGTCCTAGGTTTTACAATATGGATCACATCAATGCAATACCCAGTATGACACTCCTCGAAGAGGGGCTACACATGGTATTAGCGCACAAGTTATTATATCAATATTCTACCTTTCCCTACCCCGTGAAGGTAATTAAAGCGTGTGTTGTTCACGACATCTATTGCATGCTATTAAACATAATCACACAGAAAGGTCTATTTTTATTTCTTACAGTGAGTTACCTAAGGCTTGCCTAGGTGAAAATAACATGCAGCAGTATTCACAGTTGATAACAGCTTCAGGTCATATACCTAATAACAGGCAGTGCTAAGTGTTGCAGATAGACTGAATTTGCCAGTTTGTAGAACAGGAGGACTGTTTCAGACATGTGTATTTAAACTAGATGTGATTGAATAAGTACGACCCCACAACATGATCTCTAATGCAGCATGATGCAAAAAAACTTAAACATGATTTCTCGATGCACATTAAGTTATGCATAGTTTCGAGATAGGCAGGAATAATTGTTTTAATCGTTGTTTACCTAAAGCAGGGCCTCTACGTATATAGCATGGTGAGTGCATGAATAACAACTAGTGTTGATTTATTTATCCTAAGGCGGGATTACATTTCATAACATGTTGACAGAATCACATGATAGTAATTTTGTTGCTATTATTAACCCTATAATCAGGATTTCTAAGTGACGTTTCAGAACAGGTAGACATGAGCACATAATAGTAATTATGTTGCTATCATTAAACCTATAATAAGGATTTCTAAGCGACATTTCAGAACAGGTAGACATGAGCACATAATAGTAATTATGTTGCTATCATTAAACCTATAATAAGGATTTCTAAGCGACATTTCAGAACAGGTAGACATGAGCAGGATATCATGATAGCCATTTTTGTTGTTGTTATTCACCCTATATACAAGATTTCTAAGCGTAATGAGATGCTGAATACCATAAATCCTAAGTAACATGATATGCATGACATGCTTGGCATGTTGTACCTAAACATGGTTGCTATTTCACATATAGAAAAAGTTAACCTAGAAACAGGATCTCTACCCTTTACTTATACTACAACATGCATATCCCCACCTATTTTCACTATCCAACCCCATAATCGTTCTTTTACAAATAATTATTACAAGCCTCTGAATATGAATTACATAACTAAGAATAAGAAAAGAAGAAGTTAACTATAGGGAGCCTTCATAATAGGCCCAAATCTCGAGGTCCTCAATGCCAAGTGTTATTTCACAACCTTTCATAATCTGGGTGTGTCAGAGTTCCCTAAGGACCTCAAGGGATCCCGGGCAGTGCTCACACCCAGATTTCATAGCCAAGATGGAGTAAGTGCAGTGTGGAAGGGCCAACTCTTGTGTGTCAAAGTTCATAGGGAGCTCAAGGGTCCCAAAGAAATGCTCACACAAGAGGGGAAGAACCTAATGTCTAAGAGTATAATGAAAGTTCTCATAGTTTGAGGAATTCAAGAGAACCGTTTTGAAACAGCTTTGAAAAGTGGAGAGACTTAGTGAAAAACATCTTTTCATAACAAAGGTTTAACCGATGAAAATAGTTTTGGAGAAACAGAAATGTCAAACAAAAGTAAAGCCAGCATCACATAAAGGACCCAGGATGGTCCAACAATCACAAACAGGGGTGAGAGGGTTTGAGGGACAAATACAGAGCCTGTGTAGCAGGCAGAAGCACATATAGACATGCGATCAGAAGTTCGTAAGGGTTTAAGGGGGTCAGGGATATAGCAAAGTATCAGAACATATCAACACCAAACAACTGAGACCATGATTGAACTAATGTATTAGGCATGTAGAAGAGATTCAGAACTCTAATTACATGTTGAACAACAAAACAGTAAGTAAAAGCATATCAGAAATACAAGGAATTGAACCAGTAATAGATACATATTGGTTTGAAAACTGAAGTCTAATTAGAACATACCAGTATAATGGAGAAAGCAGTAACACATATCAGAAGTTCAGAGATACACAATAGTTAGCCTTGGCTTGTAGCCGGCTAACTCAGAGTAGTAGCAAGTAGCACAGAAGAGATAATAGAGAGCAAGTTTAGTTGTGAGAGAGAGAGTGCACATATTAGTTCGTGTTTGTGTGTGTCTGTGTCAATGCATGAACATATTATATATATAGTCAGAAGCTGGGTGGAAAATAAGGTAAAAATCAGAATTAACCAGTGATTGTGGGACGTAGTATCAATCAGTACAAGTATCCCCATAATTAAGGGAATCATTCAAATGGTGAGTAATAAATAAGGAAAAACCATATATAGCTTAGAAGAATGTAAAATAGTGTAAGTATAACAGGCAATTAGGTATCCTTTAATTGAAGGTTGAACTCAAACGGCTAGTAGGTGAACAAAATTAAGGAAAGTTATTATGCACATGACATATAAAGAAACAATTTCAAACCAAATCAAGTAGACAATTGATAACTAGGTTAAGAAGATATCAATTAAGGAAATAATATCAATTAACAGTAAATGAACGAGGTAAAAAAAAAAAGCTAAAGGTTGGGAATCAGTAAGAATATCCCATGGGGAATTAGCAAGACTTTCGAATCACAGTGAATCAAGGGTTCCAATAACACTAGCTAACATAAATTCCAATGTAGGAATGGAATGAACACATTATAAGTCAGGAAATAATTAAGTAACAAATTGCGGAAAATCAAGGATTCGAACAAGCATAGTACCAATTGAAGGGAATTAACACGAATTAATACAGATACTAGGCAAGAAATCAGAAACCCTATCACATGAAATTAATGGGTCATAGAGTTACAGAGTGAATGATGAGATAAACAAGAAAGCGAGAGAAAATCAAAGACGAATAACATAGGGTAAAGATATCAATGAGTCACAGGACTCTTGAAACACAAACACATATGCAAACACATAGGCAAATAAGTAGTTTTAGGGTTTAGATCTAAAGTTAGGGTTTTCATCACAACGAGCCAGATAAGGAGAAAAACTTAAACAAATCCTAAAACATTAGAGACTCTAGGAAGATGCTGAAAAACCATGGGAAAAGTTATTAAAAAATGGGGTCACAAAACCCTAGTTGAAAACGAAGAGTCATTTTAGAAAAATCAGAGAACCTTTGAGAAAACAACAAAATAGCTTAATGTATACACAGATCTATCATAGAACTGAAATAAAATTGTAAAATCTTAGGGGTTAGGGTTTCAGAGAACCCAGAGAAACAAGAAAAACCATAAAGATGTCGCCGGCTTTTGCCGGAAAAGTCATAGCTCTTACTTTGACGGTCGGAGGTGGCCGGAAAATGGCATGAGGGACCATGGGGGAGTTGAACCGCTCCAGGTTCACCTGAGGGCCTCAGGGTATCATTAGACCGGCATGGGATGAAGCAAGAGGCCGAGAGATGATAAGAGTCCATGGTTTCCGGCGAGGAGAGTGGCCGGAGGAGATGAACAGACTTCATCGGAGAAGAGGAGACGAGGGAAGGTTCTAGAGAGAACCTGAGGATAGAGAGAGAGTAGAGAGATGAATGAAGGGGTGTGAATGAGAGACGGATGGGGTAGTCATTAAGGGTTATTAATGAAAGGGTGAATCTGGGCCGTTGATTTGAAATAATCAACGGCTCAGTTTGGAATGGGGATTGGGTCAGGTAATTTGGGAATTGGGCTTGGGTAGTTTGGGCTAGTTAATTGGGTTGGGGTCCGGGTGAAATTAGGCTAGAGTTGGAATTAAAGGTGGCTATTAGTTAAATACCCGTTAAAAATAGATAAATAATTAATAAAAAATAGCTAATAATTATATAAAAATGAAATTAATGCTAAATAAGTGAAATTAAAGTAATTAACTAATATTAAAAATATAAAATGACTATTATTGAATTAAAATGGTATAAAATGTACATTTAGGCTATAACTGCAAAAATTGTTGTAATTATAGCTAAATAATGACAAATTGGCTAATTTGTAAAATAATTAAATCCTAATAGGATTAAAGTGATATATTGAGCTAGGAAATATTTTGAAATTATTTATAATATAATTTATGAATAATTATTGAATATAAAGTACTGAATAAATTGGAAAAGAAATTAATAAAAATATGGAAAAATATGGAAAAATACCAGTCATTATAAAGAGTGATTTTGGAAGGTATATATGCAAATTTAAAATAATTTGGGAAAAAATTGGGTATCAACATCCCGCTGTGAGCGTAAAACTAGGCGCCTCAGCGCATGGACTTTCGTGGCCGCGCAATAACGAGCGCAGTCCGCATTTTTCTTCACCCGAACCTGGACTGAAGTTAGTTTCGCGGACCGCGTAAAAACAGTCGCGTCCGCGTTTGCATCAACAACGACCGCGTAAAATATTCGCTGACTGCATCTTGCAATTTTACTCCACTTGCAACTTTCTGAACCTTAACTCTCGCTCCCAGCAGAATATCAACCGCCTCAGCTTCAGGTGGCTTCGTGGCCGCGCAATAATGACGCGGACCGCGTTCTTTGCTTGGCCCAAGATTTCAAGGTCTCTTATTCTTATCATCCACTCTCAGCGCAATTTCACTCGCGACGCACTTTTGTAACGTAGCCAGCGGTGAACAATGAGCCCAATTGCATCTCTCTGAACTTCATTTTTGCGGCACCATCTTTGTAACCGCCTCAACGGAGGATCTTAGGAGGCCACGTGATAACAACGCTGACATCGCTTCTACGCCATTCTTTGGGATTGTGCAAGTTTGACTCCTCTATGAGTTCATTTCGGCTTCTTTGCCTCATTTTGACCAAACCATGCAAGTAAGCACCTTTAATTTATTTTCGGGAATACCTTAACACCTTTTGACCCAAAACCTAAGCAAAAGAGAGAAAATAGTAGGCTAAAATCCCTAGTTATCAACTCCCCCAAACTTAAGCTTTTGCTTGTCCTCAAGCAAACAAGGTAATTCCCACCTCCAAAAGAAAAAAGATAGTAGAATTTCAGTTGTCCTAAAGTAACTCCCTCAAGCTTCAATTGGAACTAACAATTACTCTTAACCAAATGCATTATTGACAACATTATTCAATGACTTTCTGAGTTCCATAGGTCTAATGTGACACAAAAGCTTCAAGAGTTGACTCAATTCATCAAAGAAACTCGCTCTCTCACGTAGGTCACCGTGGATCCCAGAATCCTTCTCCTCTACTCTCCATGAGCTCATCTCACCTTATAGAATGTACACTCAAAATCGGGATTGTCAAGTAGTGCGCTCATCACTCTCAAAAGAATGCCACAAGTCCGGCTCTAAATACCATAGGTTTTCCCCTCGTGTAAATCACCACTAATGTAAGCTCACTCAACTTGAAATCCTATAGGGCTTTAGCGGGATGTAATGAAGGCTCTTTTGGATCAATGTCGGACATAATGAACTATGAAGGTATCATCTTTCCTTAAGCACTCCATTTTTCTCAATTCGATTTATGCTTTCTTGACTCTTTGAGTCATTTTATTCTTCCTTGGGGGAACTAGAGAAACACATTGTCGCTCTTTCATCTATTTGACGCTCATTTTTCTCCTTTTCTCATCATTCCAAGACTTTCAACATCATTTTCTTGAATCCTCTCAACCTTTACTTTTCTTTTGACATGTTTCTTTTTTTGGCTTTTCATCCTTTTTCTTTTGCCTTTCTTTTTCATCAATTCTTTCTGTTCTTTGAAACTTTCATCACATTGAATTTCCTTGTCTCTCCCCCAAACTTATGTTTTTGACTATTGTTCATCATGAATGCTAAGGAAAGATTGGGTGCCAAGAGAGGGTCATTATAGAACAGATGAAAGCTTGTAATGCAATTATTGAACGAAAAAGGCTTAGGCTCAAAGGGGTTGACTAATGGTATTATAATGGTAGGCTATGGAAGTATTCAAATTCAAATGGGAAAAAGGAGATCCTATAATCACTTCTCAAGTCGAGCTACACTTAGAAATTTGCCTAGAAAAACATTCGGGGCAAGTTCTATACTTGTTGGCACGACACTTGGACTTGCCATTCAAAACCTCACCTCTCAAGCCACTGGATTGTTAAAGAGAATAGACTCGAGGGCCCACAACAACCCTAGCTACGATTGAAACTCACATATGGCCACATAAACCACTTGATGATAGTTTTAGTCAACTCAAGATCAACAACTTGTCTCTAACCATGCGGTTGAAGGTAAATGTGCCGGTGCCAAGTAAAGCTTACTTGAGTCACTTTTATTCATTACTACCATATATCAAAACAAAGTAAAAACAGACTCAATCCCTTAAAAAGGTTGTCACACCATCCATCATAGGGAAGAGCCACCCGGTTCACACAAATTCCACCCTTGAAAAGAACCGTGACATTAAGAAAACCAAAGGCTTATTGATCACGAGAATGTAAAAAGAACTATAAATTCAAAAAAAAAAAAAACGAAGCTACTAAAGGAAATAAGAAGCTAAACTATTAAGGAAAATGATAAAAGAAGTTATAAAGTAAAAATACGGAAAGTAAAATGAATATATACAATAGGGGATTGAGACGAATATACATAAGAGGGGAATGAATATATACATGGAATGGTAACTTTATATACATAACAAAAGTGGAAAGTACGAAGATAAAATACGATAAGTGTGGCTGGCCTGAGTCATCTCCATCAGGGTCCTCCAGCTGAAGCTCCAAACCCTCAGTCTCGGGGATCACCACCCTCCTCACTGGCTCTCTGACGGCCTTCTGCTTTGGCATCTGTGATGGTTCCACTGTCTGAGCTGCAAGGGAAGGCTCTCCCATGAGGAGATCAAGAGGAATGTCACCAGCTGTAGTGAGCTTCGCCACCTCCTTCTTCAAATCTTCTTGGCCCTTCTTCATCTTCCTTACCTGTTTATCCAGGGACTTGATTTCCTTCTCATGAACACCCAGCGACTCCAGAATCTTCATTTGGTTGTCAAGGACAGTCTTCAATGATTCCTCCAGTGATGGAGGCAATTGGATCTGAGCTGAGGCTTCCTGGGCTGCTATGACACTGGATAAAGTAGATAGCTTTGATGTAGCTACCTGCAGCCAATTGTTGATGCCGACCAACGTCTGGTTGACCCTTAGAGCTGTCTGAGGGTATGCTGAAGAAGAAGGCTCTGAAGTAGGAATAGAGGCAGATGGTCCGGAGGGAGGATGTGGTATGGCAGTAGATGAACCCTCAGCAATGAATGGCTCTAAACCAGTTACCACCACCCCTGGCTCATCAGACTTGCCAATGGAAGTGGTGGCTTTGCCCTTGGACTTGGGGTTGTCGGTACCCTGAAGGTTGTACCAGGAAAACGGGCTATTTGGCTTCAATTTGGTGTCAAAGTCCCTTCCCTATACTCCTTAGTCCTTTAGGAACATAATGAGGAAGTTTGGGAAGGGATATGACCTCTCATCTTTTCCAATCGCTCTGGTAATCACCCTGGTCATAATATTTCCGACATTGATCGGGAACCCCGCCATGATAGCCCCCACAATAATAGCCCAGGAGACCGACATATCACTGTCATGAGTACTAGGGTCCAACAAGCTGCACATAAAAGTAGACCACCCCTTCGACTCGAAGCTCAGAGTGTTCCTTTAGATAGGGACCCCGGGTGTCAGCTAAGCTGGATTAGTCCCCGCAATAGCAATCACTGAAGCAAGACAAGGGCGGGCTAACCCATCCATAGCCACCTTCTCCAGATAAAGGGATTCATCCTTGTCATTGAACCCAACATAGTCATTTAGAGTCTTGCCATCAAATATAATCTTCATGTTGCGGACTTTGGTCAAATATGTGCCCTTTTTGATGTGGGTGACATTAGCATATAATTCCTTGACCAAAAACTCATTGGCCTCCGATAAGTTTCTGGTGAAGAACTTCCACCCCACTCTGTCATTGAATTGCCTCTTGATGTTTGGGTTGTGGGGCAGAAGATCCCGCTCAATGAAGACCCTCTCCAATGTAAGTGACCTTTGAGGCCACCACTCCCGGAACTTGTGGTACACTTTCTCACTCACAAACTGGTCTTGCCATACCACCGAGTTGTGTGATCTCACCAATCCCCCTGTCTGGGTGTCACCACCCCTCCCATCGTCCAGGAAATCATCATCACTATCAATATGTACTGGGGCTGGTGTGGAGGTTTGAGCTGCTGCACTTGGGGCAGGGGGTGGTGGAGTGTCACTAAGTCCCAAACTATCAGAATAGCCGGACAAAGAAGTTGATTCATTGATGACGTGACGGGGTTGGGATTGTGCCTCCTCTTGAGTCTGGCCAACTTCCCCCTCTGAAATCTCCCGAGAGGGAACATACTCACTGGTCTCTAAAGTGTCAGGAGTGGGCCTCCAGAGGGTCTATTTCTTTCTAATGAGGACTTTCGGAGCTAGGGGTGCAGTTGGTTGTTTTCCTCTCCCCCGTCCCTGGGAGGACTCTCCCCTCCCTGGTTGTTTATCTTGTCCACCTCTATATCTAACCATTGTCTGCATATACTATCAGTGAAAGGTCATTAGTATTGTATTCAAGCAAGTACCAGAAGAAGCAAATAAATGATCACAGCATGTTGCAACACAGTGGACCGCTGTCAGCGGAAAAAGGTATGCGATCGCGGAATGGCTATCGCTGACAACGGAAAAAGAACTGCGTCCGCGAGAGACTGGGATTCGGACTACCCAGTCTTTGAAAATAGAGCACCGCTGACCACAGAATAATGGGTGCAACTGCGAAAGCTTCATCGTTGTCCGCGTAAAAACGAACGCGGCCGCGAACCCAACTGATCACTTCTCTGAACCTTAACTTCGCGGTCTGCAAAAAAGTAGCGCAGCTGCGTAAAGCATGCCGTTGACCGCAAAAATATCACCGCGGCTGCGTAAAAGCAAGCCATTATTTGACTCAGTAATCCTTATAAATGCTGACCGCGGTATTAAGGCTGCGACCGCGAATATCAAACAAAACGGGTACTGAGAAGAAGGTTCATGAACTAGGGTTTACACCGAGCATAGAATTTAGGCAAATTAAAAAGCAAAGTGAAACACCCCAACCCCCATTAAGCATAAAAAACAATTACCCAACAAATATTAACTTCAATTAAGCCTACTTTTGATTCTTGGCTTGTATCAACCCTAACTATCTAAAATTGAAATTATCTAAAAAGAAAAAGAAAACAAGAGCTAAAATTAAGACAAAGAAAATGAGCATACCAGTTGTTTAATTTATTATAGAAATTAGTCTTGCTAAGTGAGATGAATACTAGATGCAACAGGAAGCTGATGAACAGTGCAAAGGGGATTTGAGATGTGAGGGTGTGAAAAATGTACAACGAGGAGGGCCCTCCTATTTATACTAAAACCCTAGGCCCCACACCGACTTACCTGGCACAACCGTGGAATTCCACCGCGGTCCGCGCTTTGGCTGTTTTGAAGTGCAGCTTGTTCAATATCACCGTTGAGAGAGAAAAAATGGGCGATGCCGCTGAACAAGGCCTGCTGACTGCGAAAAATCCACCGCAGATGCAGAATAAACTTCAGAGATATTACATTTTTGATTCTTCAAGTCCTCGTCCGCTTCAGAATCACGCCCCCGCGAAAAATCTTCCGCTGACCGCGGAATTTTGAGCGCGGTTAGCGGTCCAATGATACACTTAGCCAAAATTTTCCAGTATTAGTCCTACACTGAATCAACAATTCCTACACAAATCTCACAACCAGTTAGTTCAAAAGAGCCTAATCTAAGAAGAAAAATGAAAAAGAAAGAAAAATCACTTGGGTTGCCTCCCAAGAAGCGCCCGATTTAACGTCGCTGCACGACGCATGTTACCATCATTATTGAAACTTTATCAAGTCCACTATGTGGCTGTCATCAAGCTTTCCCAAGTAATATGTTACATGATGCCCATTAACCTGGAAGATTTCACCTTTTCGTTCTTCAAGTCAAGAGCACCAAAAGGTGTTACATGCACTACCTCAAAGGGGCCACTCCATTTGGACTTAAGCTTTCCCTGAAACAAACGTAACCGGGAGTTGAAAATAAGGACCAAATCACCCTCCTTGAATTCCTTGTTTCTGGCATATTTATCGTGCAAGTATTTCATCTTCTCCTTGTACAATGACGAGCTTGAATAGGCATGAAACCGGAATTCATCTAGCTCATTGAGTTGTTACACCGAGAGATTTGTTGCAGCATCCCACTAAAGATTTAACCTCTCCAAGGCCCACATGGCTTTATGTTCTAGCTCAATCGGCAAATGACACACTTTACCAAACACCAACTGGTACGAAGACATACCGATTGGAGTCTTAAATGCAGTCTTATAAGCCCAATGCGCATCATCTAGCTTCCTTGACCAATCCGTTCTATTGGCCTTCACAGTTTTTGATAAGATGATTTTGATTTCCCTATTTGAAACCTCCACTTGTACACTAGCTTGAGGGTGACAAGGAGTAGAGACCTTGTGACTGACACCGTACTTTGAAAGCAAAGTGTCAAATTCCCTATAACAGAAATGAGACCCACATCACTTATAATAGCCCGAGGAGTGCCAAACCATGAGAAAATGTTCTTCTTGAGGAACGCCACTACACTCCAGGCTTCGTTGTTGGGCAAAGACACGGCTTCGACCCATTTGGAAACATAATCAATTGCCACGAGAATGTAAGTATTTCCACACGAACTCACAGAAGGGCCCATGAAGTCTATGCCCCACACATTAAAAATGTCTGCTTCAAGAATAGTTGTGAGAGGTATTTCATCCTTCTTTGATATTACCCTAGCTATATGACATTCATCACATCTATTGACAAGCTCACTCGTATCTATATACAGAGTTGGCCAATAAAAACCACAACTAAGAACCTTGGAAGCATTCCTCGCCCCACCGTGATGACTACCGTAGGGAGAGGAATGACAAACATCAAGAATGCTTCCTTCTCCTTCTCTGGGACACACCTACGAATCACTCTATCATTGTAAATATTGAACAAGTAGGGCTCATCCCAATAATAGTCCAAACTATCCCGTTTGAGTTTCTTCCTTTGGTTAGAAGAGAGCTCACACGGGACAATTCTGGTAACAAGGTAATTGGCAACATCCTCCAACCAAGGTATATCATTCAAAGAAACCGAGAGGAGTTGCTCATCCGGGAAAGCATCATTAATTTCAATACCTTCTTTGGGCCTCCCTTCCTCTTCTAGACGGGACAAATGATCCACATCCTGATTTTTGCTTCCTTTCCTATCAATGATCTCGAGGTCAAATTCTTGAAGCAACAAAACCCATCTCATCAAGCTTTTGAGTCCTTCTTCGTCATCAAATACCGGAGAGCCGCGTGATCAGTATGAATAATCACTTTGGCACCCATGAGACAAGGCCTAAACTTCTCCATGGAGAACACAATTGCTAACAACTCTTTTTCCATCATTGTATAATTAACTTGGGCATCATTCATATTTTGGCTTGCATAGTACACCGAATGAAATATCTTGTTCACCCGTTGCGCCAAGACCGCTCCTACCGCAACATCACTTGCGTCGCACATAAGCTGAAAGGGTGAGCTCCAATTTGGTGTGGTAATGATTGGAGTGGTTGTTAATTTATATTTCAAGAGCTCAAAAGCCTTCATGCACTCTTCATTGAAATCAAATTTGGCATCCTTCTCTAATAGCTTTCATAAGGGGTTCACCACTTTGGAAAAGTCTTTGATGAACCTTCGGTAGAACCCCGCATGCCCAAGAAAACTTCTAACTCCCTTGATGGAAGTCGAAGGAGGGAGCTTTGAAATCACTTCTATTTTCACCTTGTCCATTTCTATTCCATCTTTTGAGATCTTATGGCCGAAGACAATGCCCTCCTCGACCATAAAGTGGCATTTTCCCCAATTAAGCTCAAGATTTATCTCTTCACATAGGGCTAGAACCTTGTCAAGATTTTGCACATTCATCAAATGAGTCTCCAACCACACTAAAATCATCCATAAAGACTTCGAGGAAGTCCTCCACCATGTCCGTAAATATAGCCATCATGCACCGCTGGAATGTAGCGGGTGCATTACACAATCCGAACGGCATCCGACCGAATGCAAAGGTCCCATACGAGCAGGTGAAAGTGGTTTTCTCTTGATCTTCTGGGGTTATAAGAATTTTATTGTAACATGAGTACCCATCCAAGAAACAATAGTAGGCCCACTCGATAATTCTATCT
The DNA here is from genome assembly GCA_005239495.1 of Nicotiana undulata. Classification (NCBI taxonomy): domain Eukaryota; kingdom Viridiplantae; phylum Streptophyta; class Magnoliopsida; order Solanales; family Solanaceae; genus Nicotiana; species Nicotiana undulata. The sequence goes on from ML281787.1 coordinate 17,757, forward strand.
AGCATCTGATCAAGAAAGTGCAATGGACAATGACCCTTTCGGGTCACTTTGTTCAACTTTATGTAGTCCATGGATACCCTTCATCCGGTCACGGTTCTAGTGGGGATCAACTCATTCTTCTCATTTTTCACCACAGTCATACCCCCCCTTTTCGGCACACATTACACCAGTGAAGTCCATGCACTTTCTGAGATCGGATAGATAACCCCTGCATTAAGCCGTTTGATAATATCCTTTTTGACGACCTCTTGCATAGCCTCGTTCAACCTCCATTGATGTTCTACAAATGGTTTTTCATCATCCTCCAGTATTATTTTATGCATGCAAAAGGCGGGTATATGCCCCGAATATCAGCTAAGGTCCATCCAATTGCCTTTTTTCTTCTTTGAAGCACCTCAAGAGTGGAGTTTACCTGCACTTTAGTTAAGCAAGCAGAAAGAATAACAGGTAACGTAGAACAAGGGCCCAAGAATTTATACCCGAGGTGTGATGGGAGAGGCTTCAACTCTAATGTTGGTGGCTCCTCGATCGAGGGCTTTGTCAGTGGAGTCTTTCGATTTTCCAAGTCAAAGGAGAGCTTACGGGGACCATAAGAGTAGGATCCCATTCCTTGCAAGGCATTTGCACATTCAACCAAGCCAATCCTTACATCATTCTCATGGTTCAACAAAACAGCTTCCATGGGATCTTCCACGTTGATCATTACACTTGTATCATCAATTATCACTTCTGTCACAATATCCACAAAAGAGCAAACCTCAGTACTATTCGGCAACCTCATTGATTTGCACACGTGGAAGACAACCTTTTCATCGCCCACCCGAAATATGAGCTCACCAGCTTCTACATCCACTAATGCCTTCACTGTTTCTAGGAAAGGCCTTCCCAAGATTATATGCACCTCATAGTCGACTTCGCCGTTGAGAATCACAAAGTCAGTAGGCAAGATAAGCTTGTCGACCCATACAAGAATGTCATCAATAATACCAAGGGGTATCTTCATTGTTCTATCTGCCATTGACAGTGTCATTGAAGTTTCTCTCGGTTGACCAATACCCAAAGTTTTGAATACGAAGTAAGGCATCAAATTTATACTTGCACCCAAATCACACAAGGCCTTTGGAAAGCTCGCACTCCCAATGGTACAAGGGATTGTAAATGCACCGGGATATTCAAGCTTTGGAGCCATCGAGTGCACAATGGCACTCACTTGATGAGTCATTTTAATGGTATCACAATCCATAGATCTCTTTTTAGTCACCAAGTCTTTCATAAACTTGGCGTATCCCGGCATTTGCTCAAGAGCTTCTACCAATGGCACATTGATTGACAAGCTTTTCATCATCTCAATAAACTTCTTGAATTAGTTTTAATTCTTTTTCTTTGCAAGTCTTTGATGATAAGGTAGAGGAGGCCTTGGAAAAGGAGCCTTGGCTTTTGGCACTACTGACTCCGGTATGTTTATTACGTGTTCCCTAGACGGGTTCACGTCATTTTGAGTTTCCTCCTCGTTTTCATGAATATCAATCCTCACTTCACAATTCAATTGCTCTTCACTCACTTGATCATCAACTATTGGAACATCATCATTTTTCACTTCATTATCATCACTCACAACTCTCTATTGCTTGGAGGTACTTGCTTCACCACCTCTACCGCTCCTTGTGGCCACCGCCATTGCATAGCCGATATTGTTAATGTTCCCACCCTTCGGGTTTACTACCGTGTCACTAGGTAGTGCCCCCTTAGGACGAGTGTTCAATGCTTGCGAGATTTGGCCCATTTGGACTTCAAGGTTACAGATGGAAGTAGTGTGGGAGGAAGTTTGAGCATCGGAATCGGCAGTTCGTTCCATCATCTGTTTGAACATATTCTCAATCCGCCCCATTTTATTGCTTGAAAAAATTTGACCTTGAGATTGATATGGAGGTGGATTGTTGGGTTGTTGATACATCGGGGGCCTTTGAAAGCCTTATCCCTGATTTCCATTTCCTCCCCAATTGTTGTTGTTATTGCCATTCTAATTGTGATTGTTGTTCCCCCAGTTGTTCGAGTTGTTGTTATTGTTCCAATTTCCTCGCCCTTGATTATTCCAGTTCTGATTATTACCCTGAGATCTCCATTGTTGATTTGGAGCATTGCTCCGTTGGCCTTGATAGTTGTTGGCATACAATACTTCTTCACTTTGGTCATCATATGAATCATCATTGTTGTAGTCACTTCCACTTTGATCACATTGATCATTGTTGCTTTGAATTTGTTGGCCATGTTGTCTTCTCCTGTTTACCATTAGATTGACCCCTTCCATTGCATTTACTTGCTTTGGTCCTTGGATTTGCTAAAGTTGTGCTTCTGCAAGCTGGTTCATAGTTGTTGTTAACTCAGCTATGGCTTGTCCATGGTCTTGGAGTTCCTTGTGAAGATTGATCACACACTGGTCACCTTGAGGAACGTTTCCCTGACTTTGCCACGCTGAAGAAGTGTCATCCATTTCATCAATAATGTCACAGGCTTCTGCATATGTCAGCTTCATAAAATTACCCCCAACTAACTGGTTCACCACACATTGATTGGTCATGTTTATACCCCAGTAAAATGTCTGTTGGATCATAGCTTCTGTCATGTCATTATTGGGGCATTCCTTGACCATAGTTCTATATCTCTCCCAAATTTCATGAAGGGGTTCATTAGGTTCCTGTTTGAAGGCTAAGATCTCATCCCTTAAAGCTACCATATGTCTAGGTGAGAAAACCTTGGCTATAAAATTGTTAGCTAACTCTTTCCACGTAGTGATGGAAGGGTTGGAAAGTCTTTTGAGCTAGTCCAAAGCTTTCCCTCTAAGTGAAAAAGGGAACAATCTCAGTCTCAATGCATCCTCCGACACGTTTGTCTATTTGCTTCCCCAACGGGTGTTTAACCAAAGAATTAGATCGTTTGACCAAAACTATTTTTAGGATGAACACATGTTACTGATAATCAAGGAAATAATATTGAGTAAAGAAGAATAAGTAAATGACGATAATAAAATGCTCAGAAAAATAAAGCGTATTGTATTCATAGTTCAGATGCCCTTACAAGCTATTTCCTCTTCCCTTATATAGGGAGTTTCTCAATATAACGTCTGCCTTTTACAATGATCACTCATTAATAACTAATTATTACATTACAAAGGATAACCGTAACTGTTGCGTGAAGGTTGTGTAACGTGTGAATCATTAATTGAGGATATCTGGATCTGCCCGTAACTCTGTCCGGATTCATTTCGAACGTATCTCTTCCTTGTCCCAATCAGGTTGGGTTTCCCGTAGCTGATTACCCCTTAGGTTTATGGATCCGTACCTCTATGTTTCGTACCTCTTTATAGAATCATATCCAGCTGTCATATTTTTCTTGGTCCACGTAGCTGACTGAGTTGTCAGGAATCATCTTACGTGTGAAACTCTTTTTTACCAATACAGATAGTCCCCCCACTTACCATTTATTTATCGATTAATATTTGGTAAGTGGATATGCATTTATGGCGGGAATATTTTGCCGCCGTTTTACCTCGAAACATTGTATCATTCTCTGAACATAGGCATCGCTTGTCGCTTCCATTTAATGCTCAATCCACGTGTTCCCTCCGGATTGGTTCTGCAAATACTCGGCGTCTTTTAGGGATTTTTGCGGCTGCATCAGTCATGAAGTGACACCTTCAATTATGACTTTTCTCATTATTGTTTTTTCCCATTTTTGACGGTTGTCTTCAAGTATAAATACCTCTTTTCTTTTCTTTACATCCACGAAACACTTTTTAGCTTGTCGTTTTTATTTGTAAAGAGTTTCTTCTTGTCTCCGTAAACATGTCTTCTTTGAACCAATCTAAAAGAGTAATAGACGTCGAGAATTTCAGACCCTCTTCTGTTCCGACTCGGAGTCGGAGGGGTGGTAGACTGAGGAGTTTAAGCTCTACTCCTTCCAAGGGCTCTTCTTCTTCCCAGATTGTTTCCCCTCCTTCTGCTATGTCTTTAGTCTCTCCAAGAGCTAGGGCTTCCCGATCTTCGTCCAGGGGTAGGGATCATCATGAACCCCTACGCGAACCACGAGTGGATGAAATCATTCCTGCCTAATTTACCTTCACTAGGGATAGTCAGGTCCTTGTAGATCAGTCGTAATCCCTTAATATTGTTGATAGGTATCCCACTCTTATTACTGAAGGTTTGATTCCCCTTGTTCGCAGGGAATGTTCTTGGGAGTCTGATTTTCCCATTGTTATTCCAAATAAAAATAAAAGAATAGCGTCTTATAAGACGGGGCATTTTTTTGTTTACACCTACCCTTTCACTCCAGGGTTTAGACCTCCTATCGATCCAGTCATCATCGAGTTTTGTCGTTTCTTCAACATTTTCTTAGGACAAGTTGGTCCTCTTGTGTGGCGGGTTGTCGCGTGTCTTAGATGTTTAGCTTCTTTAGCCTCGGCTCCTTTTACCTTCAATCACCTTATTCATCTTTATTCTCCTACCTTATTTCGTTAAGGGGTTTTCACTCTGGCTGCTAGGAGCAAAAGAGTGTTGGTAACCCCTGATGACGATAAGGATAGAGGTTGGTACCTCAGGTATGTTGTTGTGCCCACTGTTGGTTTAGTGGGCGAGGAAAATCTTCCCTTCTCTAAGAAGTGGAATCGTGCACGTGAGTACATTTAGCTCACATTTGTTATTTTTTTCTCTTTGCTTTAAGTGTTTTATTAACACCGTAGCTATCTTCTTCTTCTTTCAGCAATCATGGGGTACTGTTGAGAATGTCTCCGGTATCCGTGATTGGGTAGAAAAGCTATTATCTATTGCTCCATTGGAGGAAATATCTTGGAAGTACTTCTCCGGGAAGTACAGTTGGAAAGTGAAGACTCACGGTAAGTGTACCTTTTGTTTCTTGCTTCTTTTCCTTACTCGAGCTTCTTTTTCTTCGTTTGTTTAACCTTTTTTTATTTTGACAGGGTTTTCTGCTCGTGGAGTCTGCTGAATCCATTTCGAAGATGTCTTTGGATCAGGACCAAGAGATTATTACTGGTTCCTCTTCTTCAAAGAGGAAAGTTGGCGGGTCTAGGACCTTAGAAGAAGAAGAAGAAGAAGAAGAGGAGGGCACTTTTGTGCATAGGTCACGTAGAAGAAGGGTGGTCTCAGACGATGAGTCTACACCCGTGGCAGTGTCTTCCGTGCTTGATGTCAGACCTTCTACATCGGGGGATGCTTCTTCTTCTCCTGCACATGATTCCGTGGATCATCTATTCCGCGAAGGCTTTGGCCCTACTGCTAATGAGACGCCTCTGGTTGTTTTTGCCCCCTCCTTTAGAGAACTTTCTTCGTCCGTTCCGGCCATTTCCTCTGCTCCTTTGGCCATTACTATTCCTGCTGCTTCCTTGCCTGTGGATTTCTCATCTCTTCAAGTTTTCGTGCCTGATACTTCTTCTGCTCCACAAAATTCATTACCCGCGGCTCCTTTATCTCAACCTGCTTCCGTGCCTCCTATTAGAGAAGTAGGGTCTTTCAGCAGGGAGATGAGGCAAGTGCTAATTGAGGTTCCGACTGATGGGAGCCTTTTTAAGAAATCTGGCCAACCTGAAGTGTGGCTGAAGCCTTTGATTGGCCACACAGAGAGGACCAAGCTTGATAGCCATAACGCCCTTACATGGGCTAATGAAGTCGTGCATTCCTCTTTGAAGGTGAAAATGCATTTTCTCTCATTTCATTTTTGTACATGTAATCTATTGTATCTAATTGATTTCTCTTTTGTGGACCAATATTATAGGCATGGAGCTCATGAAGAGGATTTCTAACACGGAGCAAGATCTAAAGGAATGGCATGCTGAAGTAGGGAATTGGAAGGGGCAATATGAAAACCCGAGGCTCGACATGGAAGCTTTAGAAGAAGAAAATTGTACCATGGAGTGGCAGATGAAAGTCGTGGCAGCGGAGTTGGCAGTGGAGAAGGCTTCTTCTAACCAAGCGGACAAAGACAAGAGCATTCTTGAGTCTTCGTTTGCTGAACAATTATCCTGTGCCTCAGAAGAAGTTAAGGAGCTTGAAAGACTTGCTGGGGCAGAAAGAGGAATACTCAGGCGAGCTTGTGCAGTCACTCACCCGTACTCAGGAGGATCTTCGCAATGCATTAGACAAGGTCCACATCTGGAGGAGTCAATTGTACCTTTGAGGGTTGCCCATGAAGTTGCTGAAGCTGAGAAGGATGTGCTAAGAGCTGAGTTTCAGATATGGGAGAGAGATTATGAAACTCTCGAAGAGGCGGCTGCTGTCGATGTTAGTTGGGCGTACATGAATTCTCGCCTTGACACATTGACGGAAATGAGTCAAGAGGGTTTCAACCTTAGTGCTGAAATAGATAAAATTAAGGAAGCCACGAAGAAGGCTCAACAAGGTCAGAATCTCTCTTCACCTGAAGGTGAGACTCTTGCTGCTCACGCCTCTTCATCCCATGCTGTTCCTGTTCCTACCGCCAGTGAAGAAGTCACTCCTCCTCCTCAAGAAGATTAATATGTTGGTTCACCCTCTTTTTTTTTATTTGATTGGTGGTTACCCCCAGCTCCATCGGGGGTAAATTTGGATCTTTTAAAGACCCCAACTGACATCTTAAGGGCACCTTAGTGTACAAAAATTATATGCGGCTAAGTATCTAGTCAATACTTAGTTCCTACTTAGCCTCTTTTTAATATATGCAAGTATGACTTTTTTGCTTCGAGTTTTTGTTTCACTCTTAAGTCTTTTGCATGTTTAATTTTTGAGGTTTTTATTTTACCTCTGAGTTCATGCTTGATTTTCGAGGTTTTCTTTTTACCTCTGAGTATTGCATGAAGATGCTGAAATTATTCGTACCTTTTCATAGTAGGCACGGTGTTGCATATAAAATGCGAGCCTTTTTATAATAGGAATTGTTTATGAAAGAGGGCCCTTTATGATCGACACTTAATGAAGAAGACATCTCAACTTCATGATGGTGTAATAATGCAATTATGTGATAGGATTTTTTCACATATTTAAGAATGTTTCTGAGGAGAGTTTTTTGTTTGAACTTCCACAACATTTTACATGTGTTTGATTATCGTCTAAAACTCATGTTGCAACTGTTTTCTTTTAACAGATTTTGATATACACTTGTATTTCGTAACTGTTTTTCATAAGTAACAGTTTTTTCGAGTTAAGACAAGAGAACAATTGTTTCTCGTTTGTAACAGTTTTTATAAAGATTGGGTTTCTCACCCGTAACTGTTTTTGTTGATAACAGTTTTTAATAAGTACGAGGGAAATGCTCTTACATCCGTAACTATTTTATTTGATAATAGTTTTCTGAACAAATACAAGGATTTTGATCTTTCATCCGTAACTGTTTTATTTGATAACAGTTTTCTATATGAGTACAAAGATTTCGTAACCGTTTTTAGTTACAATAGTTTTTGAATGAGTACAATGATGATGATCTTTTACCCCTAATTGTTTTTGGTTACAACAGTTTTCTTTTGAATAAGTAAAAAGATGTGCATTATTCTTCCTCGTGGTTAATATTTTTCCTTTCAACCTGAACATGTTCAAAGGTTTTTTGGATTAGACTTTGTATTTGAGTCTTCAGCTCTTTTGATTATGCTCGTATCACTTGTCTTGTTGGGTAGATGGATCTTCAGGCACGAGCTTTGACTTTCTGATAGTCTTCTTTACTTCGTCTTAGCCTTCCATACTGTATAGTCCCCCAAGTGTTTGAGCTTTGAAGAATGAAATCTCGAGCACTTGACTATTCTGTCCTTGTGGTCCTTTTCCTGAAAAGGAAAAACATACGGGACTCGACGGTGTATAGTTTTTAGATGATGACTGCTTAACCTTTAAAACGTCCAATAGAAAGTGTAACCCTAGACCGGGAGTTCAATTACTTCCTTGCATCTTTGCAGGTCTAATATCATCATCTGGTGATGGGTTAGCTTTATGCCTATCATTTAAAAAAGTTAGTAAAATTTTAAATGTTCAAAATAAAATCGAACGTGTGATACCTGACCGGGGGTACTTCTTTTCCTTAGAAGTAGTACTTCTTAAAGTGGATGGAATTCCAACTTGTCAGTAGGATCCTACCGTCCATAGCTTCCAACTCGTAGGCGCCCTTCCCGGCTATGCCTCGGACTTTGTAGGGTCCTTCCCAATTTGGATTTAGCTTTCCTGCGCCTGCTTCTTTCGTTGGTTGAAATACTTTTTTTAGGACGAAATCCCCAATCTTGAAGCATCTGAGATGAGCTTTACGGTTGTAATAATGCTCTATGATTTGTTTTTGAGCTGCCATCCGTATTAGCGTTGCTTCCCTTCGTGGTTCAAGAAGATCTAGATTAGTCCTCAATTCGTCGTCGTTTGCTTCCTCTGTGGCTGTTATAAACCTTATGCTTGGTTCGCCAATTTCCACGGGTATTAAGGCTTCCGAGCCATTGACAAGTGCGAACGGAATTTCTCCCGTGGCTATTTTTGAAATTGTTCTGTATGCCCATAGTACCGCTGGTAACTCATCAGGCCAATTTCCTTTGGTTTTATCTAGCCGCTTCTTTAGGTTGTTGATGCTGATTTTATTTGTTGATTCCGCTTGACCGTTAGCCACGGGGTGGTATGGCATTGAAGGGATCCGTTTGATTTGCCAACTTTCGAAGAATTCTGTGATTTGCGAGCCTATGAACTGTGGGCCAATATCACACACGATCTCTTTTGGTATTCCAAAGCGGCATATTATGTTTCGCCAGAAGAAGCTCTCAACTTCCTTTTCTCGTCCATGTTTGAATGCTTCTGCCTCTACCCATTTTTTAAAATAGTTAGTTAGCACGAGTAGAAACTGTACCTGTCTTTTAGCTGGGGGAAGAGGTCCCACTATGTCCATACCCCATTTCATGAAGGGCCATGGAGATATAATCAGATGCAATAATTCTGTTGGTCGATGCATGTTATTGGCGAACCTTTGGCATATGTCGCATTTGGATACAAAGTTCTCGTCCTCTTCTTCCATCTTAGGCCAATAATACCCAACTCTGATTAAGGTTTTTACCAAGGATCTCGCCCCTGAGTGATTTCCACAGTGTCCTTCGTGGACTTCTTTCATTACGAACTCCGTTTGATTAGGTCCGAGGCATTTACCTAGGGGCCCTCCGAACATCTTGCGATATAATGTATTGCGAATGAGTTAGTATCGTGCAACTTTACAACGGAGCGCTTGAGTTGTTTTCTTGTCTTCAGGTATGGTACCATTCTGCAAAATGCTTAGAATTTCGTTTCTCCAATCCCAGGTTAAATTGTTGAAAATTACCTCATTTCTGTCCTGGTCGGTCGTTGAATGGAATAGATGAACGACAATTGCATTGTCTTTGTTTGTTACTTCCGTGACTGCTGCGAGGTTAGCTAATGCATCTGCCTCCGTATTTTCTTCTCTAGGTATTTGTATTACCTTCCATGTTTTGAATTGTCTCACGAGCTCTCGCGCCTTTTCTAGGTACTGTTGCATCCGAGTCTCTCGAGCGATGTAAGTCCCCTACATCTGATTTACTACCTGTTGGGAGTTGCTGTTAATTACAATTTGCTCGATTGAGAGTTCACGTGCGAGTTCTAGTCCTGCAATGACAACTTCGTACTCTGCTTCGTTGTTAGTTATATGATAACATTTAATAGCCTATCGTGTCTTTTCACCCGTGGGTGATATTAAGACTATGCCTAAGCCGACACCTTTTATATTGGAAGATCCATTAGTAAATAGGGTCCATAGACCCGGATTAACACTATTAAAGAGTTGTAACTCTTTTTCCACTTCAAGGACAATACTATTACTAAAGTCAGCAACAAGATCAGCTACGATTTGAGACTTAATTGCAGTCCTAGGCTGATATATTATTTCATGCTCACTTAATTCTATGGCCCACTTGGGTAATCTTCCCGATAGTTCTTGTTTATGCAAAATATTTCTTAAAGGATATGATGTCACAACAGTGATTGGATGACATTGAAAATATGGTCGTAATTTTCTAGATGCCATTGTTAAAGATAATGCTAACTTTTATAGATGTGGATATCTGGTTTCAGCATCTAGTAAAGTTTTACTTACATAATAAATAGGAGATTGTTTACCTTTATCTTCTCTTACCAATACCGCACTTACAGCAATTTTTGAGACATCCAAGTAGACGTAAAACCTCTCTCCTTCCTTTGGCTTTGATAGTAGCGGGGGTTTTGATAGATAAGCTTTCAGATTCTTGAGAGCCTGTTGGCATTCTTCAGTCCATTCGAACTGATTCTGCTTTTTGAGGACTGAATAGAATTTAAAACTTTTCTCGGAAGAACTGGAAATAAATCTTCCCAAAGCTGTGATTCTTCCCGTTAGTCTTTGAACTTCTTTTTTATTTATAAGTACATCAGGTATTTCTTCTATAGCTTTAATTTGAGCAGGATTTACCTATATTCCCCTGTTTGACACAAGGAAACCCAAGAATTTACCTGATTTTACGCCAAAAGCGCATTTTTCTGGACTTAGCTTCATATTATACATGCGTAAAATGTCAAATGTAATAGAGAGGTGTTGGAAATGGTCTTCCGTTCGTGCTGATTTTACCAGCATGTCGTCGATGTAAACTTCCATCATTTTTCCCAAATGTTCCTGGAATATCTTGGTCACTAGCCTTTGATAGGTGGCTCCGGCGTTTTTAAGCCAAAAGGCATGACTTTATAACAATAAGTCCCCATGTTCGTAATAAAGGATGGTTTTTCCTCGTCTGGGGGATCCATTTTAATCTGATTATAACCAGAATATGCATCTAGAAAGCTTAACAATTCATGACCTGTGGTGGCATCAATCATTTGATCTATATGTGGTAATGAGAATGAATCTTTGGGTCATGCCTTATTTAAATCAGTATAATCTACGCATACTCTCCATTTGACATTCTTTTTAGGTACTACCACAGTGTTAGCTAACCAGTTAGGGTATGTTACCTCTCGTATCGAACAAATTTTCAAGAGTTTTTGTACCTCTTCGTCAATCACTTGGTTCTTGAATGGTCCTTGCTTTCTTTTCTTCTGCTTAACAGGTACGAAGGATGGATCTTCATTTAGTTTATGAGTCATCACTTCTGGTGGGATACCTGTCATATCTGAGTGGGACCACGCAAAGCAATCTGTGTTAGCTTTTAAATAAATAATTAACTTACCTCTTCGACGGGGGCTCAGCCTCGTGCCTATATACACCTTCTGTTCAGGTTTTCGTTCAAACAATGGAACATCTTCGAGTTCTTCCATAGTTGTTTTGATGTGCTCGTCTTCCTATGATTTATGAATGACATCCGGTCTGGAATCTACATCTGTGTGGTCCAATGCATCTTCCGTGGTGACTTGATTCACCTTCTTGTGAGTATCTCTTTCCGTATCTGCTTGAACGTTCACTTCTTTCGTACCTGTTTGGTCAGTAACTTTTTCCGTATCTATTTGGCCAGTAACCTTTTCCGTACCTGTTTGGCCGGTGACCTCTGTCTGGAAGATTTCTCTATCTTCCGGTTCTTCCGTCTCTACTTTTTTGTTATAATGCGCCACGAAATTTATATTTCTAGAGGTCTGTTGATCACCTCTAATCTATCTGATTCCCCATTCTGAAGGGAATTTAATTACCTGGTGTAAGGTGGATGGTACTGCTTTTATGTCGTGGATCCAAGGCCTTCCCATAATTATGTTATAAGCCATGTCAGTATCAATGACTTGGAATTTGGTGTTCTTAGTTACTCCCTCTGCGTAAGTGCTAAGTTCGATTTCTCCTTTGCTTATCACTGTAGAGTTATCAAACCCTGATATGGCTCGTGCCTTTGGGATCACCCGATTTCCCATGAGCATTTCTTCCACGACTCTTAGCAAAATGATATTGACTGAACTTACTGGATCAATCAACACTCTTTTAATGTTACTGTCATGAATGAGTAAGGATATTACCAGAGCATCGTTGTGGGGGAGCATTAGTCTGCCAAAATCTGCATCCCCAAAGGTTATATCATCTTCATCTGGATTTTCTCGAACCCGCTTTCCGTGGGTAATTGTGACCTTTGAGGCTAATTTGCAAACTATTCCGTTCACTTCCTCTCCTACATGTATCACGTTGACGGTTCTTTTTTTGAGATGGAGGCTTCGGGGGCTCCTGTCTGTTCTTCATATATGCCTGTTTACCTTTATCACTAAACAATTCTGTTAAATAGCCCTGTTTCAATAAATGTTCTATTTCACCTAGTAAAAATTTGCAATCAACAGTCTTGTGTCCATGATCATTGTGGAACTCACACCAGAAATCTGGGTTCCTCTTATTTGGTTTGACCGCATTTCCTTGGGCCACTTAACCTTATCTCCCATATTTCTTAATATTGAAACAAGTTCAGGAATACGTACATTAAAGGTATGATCCCCAATTCGTGCATTACCTCTAGGTCGTTAATCTTGATATTTTCTGGATCTAGATGAGGATGATCCCACATATCTGCTTGGCGGTCTATAATCTGACCTAGTGTTATCGAACCTAGGACGAGTTTCGCGTCCCGATGGTCCTAAATAAGGGTCGTACCTGTTTTTATTTGATCTTCTGTCTGATTCGGAACGTCTGGATCTGGTATGATCTTCATCTTTCGAATGAGAAATGATATCTTCTTCTATCCGAAGTTTAGTACTGTACCTGTTGTAAACATCATTCCACATTGTAGCTAGGAGTTCTCTCAAGCTTTCTTTGAGTCTCCTCGTAGCTTCTGAGCTTTTGTCATTTAGGTTACTTGAAAATGCCATGGCTGCCCAATTATTAGGCACCCTTGGTAGTTGCATTCTTTCTCGCTGGAACCTGTCTACAAATTCACAGAGTAGTTCCGTATCTCCTTGCTTTATTTTAAATATATCTTCCATTCTTTTCTCGACTTTTTGTGCACCAGAGTGTGCTTTTATGAAAGAATCTGCAAGCTCAGCAAAAGAATCAATTGAATTTTCAGGGAGAAGAGAGTACCAGGTTAGGGCTCCTTTGGTAAGAGTTTCTCCGAATTTTTTGACAAGAATTGATTCAATCTCTTGTTTTGTTAAGTCGTTTCCCTTTACTCTGGTTGTAAAAGCAGTCACATGGTCACGTGAGTCAGTTGTTCCGCCATACTTAGGAACGTCAGGCATTTTAAACTTCTTGGGTATAGGCAAGGGTGTTGCACTTGGTTTCCAAAATTGTTGAGAATATCTATCAACATCAATGCATTTGATAACAGCTGGTACTCCAGGAATTTGCTCGATTCGATCGTTTTAATCCTTTACCTATTTCTGCAAAGTTAGTAGTAAATTTTGTAATTCAGGGTTATTAGTCATACCAGGTCTCGTTTCGAGAGATTCGTTAGGAATGTCATCCCTTGCTGAGTTTACCAACCTAGACTGAGGATTTTCCACGGTAATTGTGTTATTAGGAGGTGGTGTTAGCGATGCAAGTGATGCCGCTGGTAATCCCCTTGATAATTCTTGCAAAACATGACTCACATACTCTGTAATCATTTGCTTTACATGATCTTGTTCTACTATTTGATCATTGTTATTGTTATCGTTGTTGTTGTTGGATTTCTCTTGGGATTGTTCCCTTGAACCTCTTGGGGATGGAAAAGGTGATAGAATCATATCTCTCTGTTGGTTATTGTCATTGGGATTTGACATAGTTTAGAGGATATCGCTTTCAAAAGCAAACAAAGATTATCAAATTCCCGGTAACGGAACCAATTTGTTTAACCAAAGAATTAGATCCTTTGACCAAAGCTATTTTTAGGATGAACATGGGTTACTGATAATCCAGGAAATAATATTGAGTAAAGAAGAATAAGTAAATGACGATAATAAGATGCTCAGAAAAATAAAGCGTATTGTATTCGTAGTTTAGATGCCCTTACGAGCTATTTCCTCTTCTCTTATATAGGGAGTTTCTCAATATAACGTCTGCCTTTTACAATGATCACTCATTAGTGACTAATTATTACATTAATGGGACGTTACAAAGGATAATCGTAACTGTTGCATGGAGGTTGTGTAATGTGTGAATCATTAATTGAGGATCTCTGGATCTGCCCGTAGCTCTGTCCAGATTCATTTCGACCGTATCTCTTCCTTGTCCCAATCAGGTTGGGTTTCCCGTAGCTGATTATCCCGCAGGTTTATTGATTCGTACCTCTCTGTTTTGTACATCTTTATAGAATCATATCCATCTGTCATATTTTCCTTGGTCCACGTAGCTGGCTGAGTTGTTAGGAATCATCTTACGTGTGAAATTCTTTTTTACCAATACAACACGTATCCACAAATCCCTTTAGATGTTTATATGCATTCTGATGGGGAGAACCTGTGAAGTACCCTCGCTGCTCCAATAAGGTCAAAATCACATTTGTAATCTGGAAATTGTCCGCCCGGATTCGGGGTGGGACAATCGCACTAGCATGACCTTCATTTGGAAGCACCCGAGGAACAGCTCGCGGAGGAGGTGAGGGAGGGTCTGGAATATTTTCATTGTCATGTCGGCCCCGTCTTTGAGCTTGAGGCACCAAATTAGCCTCATCATCACCATTATCCTCTACCTCCACCCCTGAAGAACATTGCCGAGAGGATCAACCATTTGTACATAAAGTGATTAACACAAACAAGTTAGTAAAATAGAAGGAAAGAAAAACAATACACACAACTAGTCAGATAGATTGACAAAATCGTTTAACTCCCCGGCAACCGTTCCAAAAAGTGATCAGCTCCAACCCTGCACCACTATATAATGGCGAGGATGGGTCGATGTAGCTTTTACCCGAAAGGTCAGGATCGATATCCACAAGGAGTTATGATTGGTTGAGAATTGAGCTTCTATCTAAACTAGATATGTATTTTGTCTCTAATTACAGTTCTAACCATGAGTGGGTGTAATCCTATTCTAATTGTATTACTATTGATTGCTGAAAATAAAGTAAGTATATTATTTTTGTAAGAGTTTTCTCAATTGATAAAAAGCACTAGGGAAGTGACTTACACCTAGGCGGACATCTAATGGGATCTAGAATTTAGGACAAGCTTGGGTATCTGGGGTCGTGATATAACCTCACACTTAATTACTCACTCTATACCTCTCAGTAGTTTGCGTGACTTTGCCCTAATTGACTTTCTCAATCCTAATTGGGTGTTCAAACAGTGCAAGTAAAATTGGCTCAAGTCGGGTATTACTATCTCCAGGTTTAACCCATTAATTGGGGATATCAATCTCTTGAATTCGCCCCAATTACTTGTTAGAATATTTTACCTAGACTTGGGACCTGTTTCTTAAGGAGAGCCCTAGTAAAAAAGGCACGAATCAGTGTTTGCAATCATCAATTCAACAGATAAAGCATGAAACAAGCTAAATATCACTAACCCATAAACAAACAATCCCTAAAATTGAAGACCCATTAAATACCCACACTAGGGTTGGGTCACAACCCTAGCTAATGGGTCTAGCTACTCATAATTAAGAAAGAAATCAAGATGGAGATGAAATATAAGCCATAAACGTTAATTACAGGAACAAAATCTAAAGTTATAAGGTAAAACTACTCTAAAATTACTCAAAGTGGTAAAGTGTTGTTGTTCACAAGCTCCCTAATACAAAAGATGACCTAATGTGAAAAAGATCTATTTATACACAGCTGAAATTAATGGACAAAAATGCCTCTACGGAGGTCCCGCTGTCAGCGTAAATTGGGCGCCTCAGCGCATGGACCTTCGTCGCACTATAACGAGAGCAGTCCTCGTTTTCTTCACCTGAACCTGGACTGAAGTTAGTTTCGCGGACGGCGTAAAAATAGTCACGTCCGCGTTGCCATCAACCGCGACCGCGTAAAATGTTCGCTGACCGCGTCTTGCAATTTTACTCTACTTGCAACTCTCTGAACCTTAACTCTCGCTCCTAGCGGAATATCAAACACCTCAGCTTCAGGTGGCTTCGCAGTCGCGCAATAATGACGCGGACCGCATTCTTTGCTTGGCCCAAGATTGCAAGGTCTCTGATTCTTATCATCCGCTCTCAGCGCAATTTCACTTGCGCACGCGCCAATGTTTTCGCGACCGTGCCTTTGTAACGCGGTCAGCGGTCAACAACGAGCCCAATTCCATCTCTATCAACTTTATTTTCGCGGAAGCATCTCTGTAACCGCCTTAGCAGAGGCTCTTACGCGGCCGAGTGATAATAGCGTTGAGAGCGCTTCTGTTCCATTCTTTGGGCTTGTGCAAGTTTGACTCCTCTATGAGTTCATTTTGGCTTCTTTGCCTCATTTTGACCAAAACCTGCAAGTAAGCACCTTTAGTTAGTTTTCGGGAATACCTTAACACCTTTTTGACCCAAAACCTAAGAAAAAGAGAGTAAATAGTAGGCTAAAATTCCTAGTTATCAGTTGCACGCTGCAATAAGCCTTAGGGCTACTTATATATATTGATCGGGTTGAACGTCGCAACAAGATTGGATCGGGCTGCACGTCGCAACAATATAGTGCTTGGGCTGAAGGAGCCTCTCCGGAGTCTGTTCAGCCCAGTGATCACATGTACCTATTGAGAGTGAGTATTGAGGGTTGAGACCCGAGGGTATGAGCTGTTGAGGTAAGTTGAGTGATCGTTTCCTTGAGAGGCTGTACTTGCTTTTAATTATTGTTGCACTTAGTTGTTATCTGTTATTGCTGTGGAATTTATGGATGATTTATATCTGGTTTACTTGAGCCCGAATTGATTTGACATAAACTGCCGGATTTGAAAGCATGTTCACTGTTTACTGAAAACTTCTGAAATGAACTGTGTTACATAGCTCGTCATTGCTTCTCAGTTCCTTATTTAATTCTGTTACTTGCTGAGTTGGTTGTACTCATGCTACACCATGCATTTCATGTGTAGATCCAGGTGTGTACGGTTATGGCGGTCGATGAGTTCGTGCGCGACTGATTATCGGAGAATTACAAGGTAGCTGCCGGCGTCCGCAATCCTTGTTTATCATTTCTTATTATCTTTTCTCTCTTGTATTGGCATTTGGCACATGCTATAGCAGACTCTGTTCTAGACTGGTTGTAAGATACTCATGACTTAGTGACACCCCAATGTTGGGCTATTATTCCACACTTGTGTTTTGGATTTTTACCCCGTTGTTATGTAAACCTCGGGTTAATTAATTGCCTTAACTCATTTATGTCCTATATTGAAAGCATATTGAGAGTGTCGGCTTGCCTAGTTCCATGATATGCGCCATCACAACGGGTTAGGTATTTGGGTCGTGACAATTCCTTTTATTTCATGGTCCAGTCCAATCAAGAATTGGTCTCAATCCGAGCTACAGAAACTGGTGGAATGAGTTCAAACCAGGCCATTGTATGGTTTGGGTCGATTATGGGCCTCAATATTTAATAGTCTGGTTCACGACAAGTTTTTCTAATATTATAATACTCCGTCAGAATTAATTAATAACTAGATTATTTAGTTGACGTGTTTTTAAATATATAAGTATTTGGTTCATTGAATTAAACTTGGATAATTTTATGTGAACTACTCCATCCGTTTTCGTTTATGTGAACGTATTTTTTTTTTGGTACGTTCCAAAAAAAATGACCCCTTTCTACATTTGAAAATAATTTAGCTTAAACTTACAATTCTATCCTGAGTGAGAAACTTTTATAACCACACAAATACTCTGGTCCACTTTTTGACTTGTTTAGGACCACAAATTCAAAAAGTTATCATTTTTTATTAAATTCCATGCTCAGCCAAATAGTTCACATAAATTGGAATGGTGGGTGTATAATATTAATCTACTTAAAGGCTTTTGGGAGAAAAACTTTGAAGAAAGGCATGTGAATACTATCTATGTTGAACTCCTGGAATTTTAGTTCCTGTTTGACCATAGATTTTGGTTACGTTTTTTGAATTTTTAAAAAAAAAAAATGTTTGTTCATGAAATATGATTTGTTTTTGAAAAAAGTTCAAAAGTTTTTCACAACTTCCCAAAAACTGGTTTATGGAAGATTTTGGGTGAAATTTTTTTAATCACTTACGAAATTTTAACTTTTTGTTTCAAATAAAATGAATGTTCAAACACAGTTAACATTATTTTTAACACAATTTATTTTATTTTTTTTCAAAATTTCAACCAAATCTATGTTCAAAGCTTTAAGTAATTTGGAAGCTTGAGTAGCATGTCAAATCGTGAAGGAAGTTTTAGTTTAGCTTTAACCTGAGAACAAAACATATGGTGGAGGCGTCCCTTTTCTAGCTGTATCTTGAATAGTTTTTTTATAGCTACTTGTCGTGTCAACCAATTGAGGAATTTTTTTGTGTGGGCGGGCGACTCGAGAGAGTGAAGCTTTTTCTTCTTTTGGTAATAAAAACCAACCAAAATTTATGGGATTATAGAATTGCTAACTTCTCCCCTAATAAACTTGTAAATATATGTTCTATGATTTAAAGACAAAATAGGATATGAAGTCAAGTTACATTAAATAAGTCTTTTTATTGTTACGTAATACGAATGGAATTAATAATATCGTATAATACATTTAAGCAACAATCACAAAAAATATTATATTTAAAATAGTAAATACAATGTCATAGGTAACAACAAGCTGCAAGTAAATAATCAACCAGAAAGAGGCATCATAAACTGGGAAGTGGCGTGAATCTCATCTGTCCAGGGATTTTTCTCCATAGCAGAATTGACAGTCTTAGGGGCATGCAAAACAACACTGTTGCATCTGAAATATATGTCTTGATATTCTTCATTTTAAGGATTTTTTGGCAATTAAGGTCGCGAAAAACAGGTGTTGCTCGAACATAGGAAGGACCAATGGCTGTGACGATCCAATTGGTCGTTTAGTGTACTAGCCTTAGTTTCTGTGTTGTGAGACCCCTCAAAGCTTCATTTTATTTTTCTTGATTTACGTCATTTGTCTGTATTATTTTCCAAAAAGTTTTTACGAAATTTTTTGAAGAAAATATGATTTTTAGCCTAAAATAAGACTTGAGTTGATCACGGTCAATATTTTTGGTGACGATCTCGGATCGGTGTTTTGACTATTCTTCTAGGTTCGTATGATGTTTTTGGACTTGTGCACACGTTTGGTTGGGGTACGGGGTGACCCAAATGCGTTTCGGCACAGTATGTGAAAAATTGTGAAATTGAATTTAAGTTGAAAATTTCTTGAGTTTGATGATCGATTCGTGTTCTTTGATGTTATTGTGATGATTTGAGATAACGAGCAAGTTTGTAAAATACTATTACACTTGTGTGCATGTTTGGTTTGGAGCCTGAGGGGCTCGGGTAAGTTTCGGATGTCTTACAGAAGAGTTTGAAAACTGTTGGTGCAATCTTGCAAATATCGCATTTGCGATGTGAGGCTCGGATTTGCGAACTTTGCTTTTTCGAACGATCGCATTTGCAATATGGGCACTGGGGGGCTAGGCATCGCATTTGCGAAAGAAACTTCGCATTTGCGGACTGGGTCTAGTCCGCATTTGCGATCAATCCTCCGTTTTTGCAAACACTTGTAACATTTATCAGCTTCGCATTTGCAAAGCTTCGAGCACATTTTCGATGAAGGGTATTCCGCATTTGCGAGTCAAATATCGCATTTGCGACTTCTCTAGGTCTGATGCACTAAGCTCATTTGCGATCAAATATTGCATTTGCGACTTCTCTAGGTCTGATACACTAATCGCATTTGCGATCACTGTCTGGCATTAGCGCACATCGCATTTGCGAACAACATATCACAAATGTGACGTACGCAGCTGGGTAAAAGAGGGAAAAATAGGACTTAGCTCATTTCACTTTATTTTTCAACCCTAAACACTCTAGACGCGATTTTCTTGAGAGCTTTTCTCCCCAAAATCATTGGTAAGTAACTTTAACTAGTTTTCAATCAATTCCCATTACTCTTCATTAGTATTTAACATCAAATCTAAGAATGTTATGGGTAGAAGTTAGGGGTTCTTGGTAGAATTTAGGAAATCTTGTAGAATTGAGATTTAGACCTCAAACTTGGGTCAGATTTCGAAATAAATAACATAGATGGGCTCGAGGATGAATGGGTAAACGGTTATAGTCCGAATCTCGGGTTTTGACCAAGCGGACCCGGGTTGAATTTTGTTGACTTTTTAGATTTAGCTAAAGATTGAATATTTTTCACTCATGGGTAGTTTGTTAAATTGTTTGATCGATATTTGGCTAGATTTGGTTGGTTTGGAGGCTTGTTGTAACGACCCGGTCTGTCGTTTTGAATGTTAGCGTCTCGATTCCCTAATAACTGCTTTTTCCACGTTTGTTTCTACTTTTGGGACTTGCCGGAGTGGTTAGTTGTAGATTTCAGTGAGTTTTGGGATACATAGTCCCTAACTATGAGTATAAGCCTTAGAAATCGGACCGTAGTTGGGATTGTGTGAAGACGGGTCCGGAATGGAATTTCGTCGACTCCGCTAGCTCCGTTGGATGACTTCGGGGTTAGGAGAGGATCCGAAATGCGTTTTCAAGGTATGTAGTATATTTAGGCTTGAATTGGCGAAAGTTAGAATTTCGGCGATTTCGGCCGATAGGTGAAATTTTGATATCAGGCTTGGAATGGGATTCCGGAAGTGGCTGTAGGTCCGTAGTGTCATTTGTGACCTGTGTGTCTAATTTGAGGTCATTCAGACTAGTTTTGACGTGTTTTGGCATCAGTTATAGATTTTGGAAATTTTCTAAATTCTTAGGCTTGAATCCATGTATAATTCGTGATTATGGTGTTATGTGCTGTGGTTTGAAGGATCGACTAAGTTCGAATGAGGTATTAGTACTGGTTGGTAGATTTGGTTGTGGTCCCGGGAGCCTCGGGTGTGTTTCAGATGCTCAACGGGAAGCTTTTTGACTTAGGCAAACAGCTGAAGTTTTGCTGGTTCTGGTGTTTCGCACCTACGGAAGGGGAGTTGCAGGCGCGGACACGCAGGTGCGGTAGTGGATGCGCAGATGCAGTTTTGGCTAAGGCCGGTTGGGCTCGCAAATGCGGCTAGGGAACCACATATGCTGCCTAGAGACCGCAGATGCGGTCCCAGCGCAGTTAATAAATTTCCGCATCTGCGATGCCTTTTCTCAGGTGCGGCCCAATTGACCGCAGAAGCGGAATCGCTGGTCAGAAATATCAAATTCGAGGGTTTGAATCCCATTACTTCTAAAAAATGATTTGGAGCTTGGGAATAGGCGCTTTTGGGTCAATTTTGAAGAGGAGATCAATAGGTAGCGATTCCTAATCCCATTTCACTTGTATTTCATTGATCTATAGTAAGTTCTTTAATCTAATCAAGAAATTTGAGTAGAAAAATAGGAAAATGGGAGAAAAGTTCTCCAATTTAAAATCCGAGAATTTAATGGGATTTTGACGTCGGATTTTGATGATTCTTATTCGAGTGTGTTCGTGAGTGAATGGGTGTTCTAAATTTGTAACTTACACCCGATTTCGAGACGTGGGCCCGGGGGACATTTTGGGCGTTTTTCCTAATTTCGCGTATTAGCTTCGAATTAATTAGTTAGATTAATTTCTTAAACTTATATTTACATTATGCAATTAAATTCAATAGATTTGGGCCATATGGAGTGGGGTACTTGTGGCAAGAACATGATTTTGAGTTGAGTAGAGCAGTCGAGGTAAGTGTCTTGCCTAACTCTGTGTTGAGGACTTCCCCTTAGGTTGTTTTTGACAAATTGTTGTGTGGGTGTCGTGTACGTGAGGTGACGAGTACGTACACGGGCCATTCTTGCAAACCTCCTATTTTACCATCGAAAACTTATAAATTGTTTCTTTTTCCTTCTATTACGTTGCTTCAATGTGTTAAATTGTTTGTCTTAGATTAGGGAAGCATGCTTAATTGTTTTCATAATAACTTGCCTATCTGACACTCCTTGAGCCATGTTTAGCTAGTTTTTCCTGCTTTCCTACTTGTGATAAGTTGAATTGTTTAAATTGATGACTTTGTGTTATTCACATGTCATTGCATATTTAAATTGGGGACTACAGACGTATTCTGGGAGATCCCCCATGTACTGCATATTTAAAATGGGGACTACAGACGTATTCTGGGAGATCCCCCCCTGTAATGCATATTTAAATTGGAGACTACAGACGTATTCTGGGAGATCTCCCCATGTACTGCATAATCATTTGGAACTACGGGACGGTATCCCGGTAGATTCTACTTTGTGATATGTTCTGCCGAGCCGAGTGCTCTTTACGATTATGTTTTAGATTATATCCTTTTAAATTGCTTATGGTAGAAATTTCTTATCTTTCACTTCTTTTACACTCTATTAGTTATAAATCCAGTAGAGCCTTAACCTAACCTCGTCACTACTTGACTGGGGTTAGGCTTGGCACTTATTGGGTACCAAATTGTGGTGTACTCATGCCCTTTCCTGCACATGTTTTCGTGTGCAGATCCAGGTACGTGTTTCAAGCCGCGTGGCTAGAGGTCGTTGCAGCAGTTCTAGGAGACCGTAACGTATTTCTGCCGCGTTCGCAGAATCCTCTGAGTCACCTTCCATTCTGATCTATATATAGAGATTTTTCTATGTACTTTCTTTCCAGTTGTTTAGAGCTACTGTAGTATAGAAGCTTGCGACTGTAATGTGACATTCCGGGTATTGGGATTTTTACTTGTACATGCCGAGCGGCGTTGTTATGCTTATTCAGACTTTCTTTTCCTGTTTTTAGTTTTATCGATTTTCATTAAGATTTATCCTCAAAAGTTTAGGCTTACCTAGTTGTAGAGACTAGGTGTCGTCACGATACCTTTCGGATGGGTAAATTGGGTCGTGACAAGTAGGTATCAGAGCGTCTAGGATCATAGGAGTCACAAGTCACAAGCCGGTTTATTAGAGTCTCGTGGATCGGTACGGAGACGTCTGTATCTATCTTCGAGAGGCTATGTAACTGTTAAGAACAATCACATTCTCTGGTTTTACTTGTCATGTGAGTTATTGACATCAAAATTTTAAAAATCTATTCTACTCTTTCTCATAGATGGTGAGGACCCTTACCGGACTGACCGATGATCAGGCACCCGAGCCCCCAGCCTGAGCCGCCAGAGGAAGGGGTAGGGGTAGAGGAAGAGCTCGCGGTGCACCCCAGAACCAACGAGAGCAGCGACAGAGGAGCCCAGAGCAGCTCCAGCTGGAGGGCCGACACAGAAGGTCCCTATTGTTGCTCCAGCCCTCCAGGAGACTTTGGCTCAGTTCATGAGCATATTCAGCAATCTGACTCAGGCTGGGTTACTTCCGTTAGCCCCAGTCACATCTCAGGCCGGGGGAGGGGCACAGACTCTCGCAGCCCGCACTCTTGAGCAGAGCGTTCATATGGATCAGGACCCAGAGTACATTCCCATACCTCCAGTGGTTCTGGTTCAGCACGAGGCCAGGGCAGCTGCTTCTGAGGTAGAGCAACTCAGACTTGAGAGGTACAAGAAGTACCACCCACCTACCTTTAACGAACTAGTTTCAGATGACGCTCTGGTTTTTTTTGAGGAGTGTCATCGTATTCTCCGCACTATGGGCATTTTGGAGATGATTGGGATTTTTTTTATCGCTTTCCAGCTGAGGGGATCGACTTATCATTGGTGGCGTGCCTATGAGCTGAGTAGTCTGGACGAGGCAACTTCACTCACTTGGACTTAGTTCTCAGAGATGTTCTTGCGTGAGTATGTTCCCAGAGCCTCGGGGATGCTTGGCGTGCAGAGTTCAAGTAGTTACGCCAGGGTACTATGACTGTGTCAGAGTATGCAGTCCGTTTTAGTGACTTGGCTCGTCATGAACCGGCCTTGGTTGTCACGGTTAGAGAGAGGCTTCGACGCTTCATTGAGGGACTCCACCCCGATATTCGGACCAGTATGTATAGAGAGTTGGAGATGGATATCACTTACCAGCAGGCAGTAAGTATTGACCAGAGGATAGAGGGCATGTTTGCTCGGGACAGAGAGGAGAGAGAGGCCAAGAGCTCTCGAGAGACTGATCATTATTCAGGAGCTCGTGCACCAACAACACACTATGGTAAGGATTTTGTGATTCTCCCAAATCATTCAGCTGTTCCAGCAGCTAGTGGTATTCCAGCTCCTCCTAGACCTCAGAAGCCGTATTATGCACCGCCAGTATCTAGTAGGCCTCCTGCTCGAGGTGATATTACCGGCCAACCCAGCAGACCAGTTCAAAGTCAGTCTCAGCCGCAACATCCTCAAAGGGGTTGTTTTGAGTGTGGTGATACTCGTCACATGATTAGAGATTGCCCTAGAGCTAGGAGGGGTGCATCATCTCAGACTTATCAACCTCCACGTGCTCCACCGGGTCCTCCGACTATTCTTCCAGCCCCAGCTGCTACTCCACCTTCTCAGAAAACCCGAGGTGGAGGTCGGGGAGGTCGAGGTCGCCCTAGAGAGGGAGGCTAGGCCAGGTATTATGCCCTTCCAGCCCGTTCAGAGGCCGTCGCTTCAAACTTAGTTATTATAGGTATAGTCCATGTTTGTCATAGGGATGCATCACTATTATTTCACTCAGGCTCTACATATTCATATGTGTCTTCTTATTTTGCTTCACATTTGGGGATATATAGAGATTCTTTGATTTCCCCCGTTTATGTTTCTACACCCGTGATAGATTCTCTCGTTGTGGACCGCGTATATCGATCGTGTTTGATTGTTATCAGTGGTTTTGAGACCAGGGCTGATTTGTTATTACTCGATATGGTAGATTTCGATGTTATCTTGGGCATGGACTGGTTGTCGCCCCACTATGCTATTCTTGATTGTCACGCCAAGACTTTGACATTGGATATGCCAGGCTTACCTAGATTAGAGTTGAGAGGTACTTTAGAGTACGCTCCCTGCAGGGTCATTTCTTTACTTAAGGCTCAGCGGATGGTTGAAAAGGGGTGTGGTGCGTATTTGGCATACGTGAGAGATGTTAGTGTTGATACCCATATAGTTGAGTCACTTCTAGTTTTGAGCGACTTCCCTGATGTATTTCCAGCTGATCTTCCAGGTATGCCGCCCGACAGAGATATTGATTTCAGCATTGATTTGTTGCAGGGCACTCAGCCCATCCTGATTCCTCCCTATCGCATGGCTCTTCCTGAGTTGAAGGAGTTGAAGGAACAATTACAGGAGTTCCTTGATAAGGGTTTCATCAGAACCACTGTGTCACCTTGGGGTGCTCTGGTATTATTTGTGAAAAAAAATGATGGTTCTATGCATATGTGTATTGATTATCGTCAGCTGAACAAGGTTATAGTGAAGAACATGTATCCTTTGCCTAACATTGATGATTTATTTGACCAGTTACAGGGTGACAAGGTATTTTCCAAGATTGACTTGCGATCTGGCTTTCATCAGTTGAAGATTCGGGAGACGGATGTCCCGAAGACTGCCTTCAGGACCAGATATGACCACTATGAGTTTCTTGTCATGTCTTTTGGGTTGACCAATGCCCCAACAGCCTTTATGCATTTAATACACAGTGTGTTCTGGCCTTATCTTGATTCCTTCTTCATTGTGTTTATTGACGACATCTTAGTATGTTCCCGGTCTCAGGAGGATCATGAGCAGCATTTGAGGGCTGTGCTTCAGGATTTGAGGTAGAAGAAATTATATGCAAAATTTTCTAAGTGTGAATTTTGGCTTGATTTAGTGGCATTCTTAGGCCACGTTATGTCTTATGATGGGATCAAGGTAGATCCGAAGACGGTGGAGGTGGTTCAGAGTTGGCCTAGACAGTCATCCGCTACTGAGATCCGCAGTTTCCTTGGTTTGGCAGGGTACTATCGCCACTTTGTAGAGGGATTTTCATCTATTGCAGCACATATGACCAGACTAACCCAGAAAGGGGGCTCTGTTCAGGTGGAATGAGGAGTGTGAGAAGAGATTTCATAAGGTGAAGACAGCCCTGAATACAGCTCCAGTTTTGGTATTACCTACGGGTTTAGGGTCCTATACAGTCTATTGTGATGCCTCGAGGATTAGCCTTGGAGCGGTAATGATGCAGGATGGTAGGGTGATTGCCTAAGCGTCCAGACAGTTGGAGGTGCATGAGAAGAACTATCCGGTTCATGATCTTGAGTTGGCAGCGATTTTTCACGCCCTGAAGATCTGACGTCATTATTTTAATGGTGTTCCCTCTGAGATTTTTACGGATCACCAGAGATTGCAGCACTTGTTCAAGCAGAAGGACCTTAATTTGCGCCAGTGAAGGTGGTTGGAGTTACTCAAGGACTATGATATCACTATACCATACCACCCGGGGAAGGCCAATGTGGTGGCCGACGCCAAGAGTCACCAGGGGGGAGTTTGGGGAGTTTGGCATATCTTCCGGCAGGAGAGAGGCCCTTAGATTTGGATGTTCAGTCCTTAGCCAGTCAGTTTGTGAGATTGAATCTTTCAGAGCCTTGCCGGATATTAGCTTGTGTGGTTTCTCGATCTTCTCTTTATGACCGCATCACAGAGCGCCAGTATGATGATCCCCACCTTTTGGTTCTTCAAGACAGGGTTCAGCGAGGGGATGGGAAATATGTGACGATAGGAGATGATGGCGTGATGAGGATGCAGGATCAGATATGTGTGCCCAATGTGGATGGGCTTCGGGAGTTGATTCTTGAAGAGGCACATAGCTCGCGGTATTCAATGCATCCGGGTACCGCGAAGATGTACCAGGACATGAGACAACACTACTGGTGGAGAAGGATGAAAAAAGATTTAGTGGAGTTTGTGGCCAAGTGTCTCAACTGTCAGCAAGTTAAATATGAGCATTAGGGACCAGGAGGGTTGCTTCAGCAGATTGAGCTTCCAAAGTGGAAGTGGGAGCGGATCACCATGGACTTTGTGGTTGGAATTCCTCGGACTTTGAGAAAGTTTGATGCTATTTGGGTGATCGTAGATCGGCTGACCAAGTCAACCCGTTTTATTCCAGTGTTGACTACATACTCCTCAGAGAGGTTGGCTGAGATTTATATCAGGGAGATTGTCCGCCTTCACGGTATTCCAGTATCTATCATTTCAGACAGAGGTACACAGTTCACTTCACGGTTCTGGAGAGCCGTTCAGCAGGAGCTAGGCACCAGGGTAGAGTTGAGCACAACCTTTCACCCTTAGATGGACAGGCAATCCGAGTGCACAATTCAGATTCTTGAGGATATGCTCCGTGCCTATGTGATGGAGTTTGGAGGGTCATGGGACCAATACTTGCCACTTGAAGAGTTTGCTTATAATAACAGCTACCAGTAGAGCATTCTGATGGCACCGTATGAGGCTTTGTATGGTAGATAATTCCGGTCTCTAGTGGGATGTTTCAAGCCAGGCGAGGCCCGATTGTTGGGTACATATTTTGTCCAGGATGCCTTGGACAAGGTGAAGGTGATTCAGGAGAGACTTCGCACAACTCAGTCCAGGCAGAAGAGTTACGCAGACCGGAAGGTTCGTGATTTGGCATTTATGACTGGTGATCGGGTTTTACTTCGGGTATCGCCTATGATTGGCGTCATGAGGTTCAGGAAGAAGGGTAAGCTGAGTCCGAGGTTCATTGGCCCTTTTGTGATATTGCGGCGTGTTGGGGAAGTTGTTTATGAGCTTGCCTTACCTCCCAGTCTTGCAGAAGTTCATCCGATATTCAACGTCTTTATGCTCCGGAAGTATCACGGTGATCCGGCCCATGTATTGGATTTTAGTTCAGTCGGTTGGTTAAGGATCTATCTTATGTTGAGGAGCCAGTAGCTATTTTGGATAGGCAGGTCATTAAGCTCAGGTTGAAGAATATTGCATCAGTAAAGGTCCAGTGGAGGGGTCAGCCGGTCGAGGAGGCGACTTGGGAGACCGAGCAGGATATGCGCAGCCAGTACCCTCATCTTTTCTCAGCTTCAGGTATGTCTTTATGCTCGTTTGAGGACGAACGATTTTCCTTAGAGGGGAGAATGTAACGACCCGATCGGTCATTTTGAGTGTTAGTGCCCCAATTCCCTAATAACTGCTTTCTCCACGTTTGTTTATGCTTTTGGGACTTGGCGGAGTGGTTAGTTGTAGATTTCGGTGAGTTTTGGGGCACATAGTCCCTAACTATGAGTATAAGCCTTAGAAATCGGACCATAGTTGGAATTGTTTGAAGACGGGTCCGGAATGGAATTTCGTCGACTCTGCTAGCTCCGTTGGGTGATTTCGGGGTTAGGAGCGCGTCCGAAATGTGTTTTCAAGGTATGTAGTAAATTTAGGTTTGAATTGACGAAAGTTAGAATTTCGGCGATTTCGACCGATAGGTGAAATTTTGATATCGGGCTCGAAATGGGATTCCGGAAGTGGTTGTAGGACCGTTGTCACGACCCAATTTCCCTCCGTTGGGTATCGTGACGGCACCTAGTCTTAAGGACTAGGTAAGCCTAACATTTAGTAAACATAAATAAAAATATTGAAACTTTTAAATGCTTCTTGATAAAAATCTCTATACATTACATATCATCCAAAAACCCGGTAAGTACAAGTCATAAGCTTTAAAGAATTTACACTAACATCTCTAAATACCACTGTTCGGAATAAATACAACATTGTATGAATAATAAATATAAGAAGGTGACTCCGAAACCGCGAACGCAGAAGCGATTTTAGCTTGAGTCTCCACAACAGCAACCGCACTGCTAGCTATTGATCAACCGCTACGCAAAAACCTGGAATCTGCACAAAAATATGCAGAAGAGTAGCATGAGCACACCATAGCGGTGCCCATTAAGTATCAAGACTAACCTCGGTGAAGTAGTTACGAGGACTAGTCAAGACACCCACTGGTCTATTAAATCAAACATGCATAAATATAGACAATGACAAAATAGGACATCTATCCAATGACTACACAATATAGTAACCAACAGAATAACTACAAAGCAGAAGGAAATATAGCAAACAACAACGGAGCAGCATAATAATACCCAGAAAGATGGACGAAAATACAAGCCAAAAACTGGAAAGCACAACACGACAAGAACAAGTAATAATTCAGCACTGCAACAGTTTCCACGTCAGGCATTGGCCAACAACTCCAAGTGTTTTTGGAAAATACTTCGAGTGTGAACCTTCACCCGTAAGTTTAAATTGAAAGCTTTGAATGTAGTCATTTCAAATAGAAAGTTACTTTGAAATATACTTTCTCCGAATATATATATATACACATATATTTTTAGAAAGAGAAATCTTCAAAACATAGTTCCTTCAAAATTTAATGGTTTCCAAATATATTTCCCCAATAATTGCCTTTCAACATCATTTTCAGCAAGACAAATGCTTTTCAAATATACCTTTGAAATAAAAGTCCTTCAGACATAGTTTTCTTCAAGATAAATGTTTTTCAGCTATATGTTTCAATATATATCTTTCGATATTAATCTCTTCAAAATAAATCTACCGGAACTCCGTCCGTAACTCTGAATTTGTCATGCAGTACAGTGGGAAAGCTCCCGAAATAAGTTCGTAGTCCCAATTTAAATATGCAATGCAATACAGGGGGAAAGCTCCCAGAATACGTCCGTAGTCCCAATTTAAATATGCAATGCAGTACTGGGGGAATACTCCCGGAATACGTCTGTAGTCCCAATTTAAATATGCAATGCAATACAGGGGGAAAGCTCCCAGAATACGTCCGTAGTCCCAATTTAAATATGCAATGCAGTACAGGAGGAAAGCTCCCGGAATACATTTGTAGTCCCAATTTAAATATGCAATGCAGTACTGGGGGAATACTCCCGGAATACGTCTGTAGTCCCAATTTAAATATGCAATGCAACCAACAGAGATAACAACCACAACAAGACAAAAACATCGTACATCGCCACAACAGTCACAAGACAACAAAAGATAGAAATGTTATGTACGACGACCAATCAAATCAAGAACTTAAGTCACCAGCACAGTAGAACTCATTCACAAGGAATAGCCACCGAAAGGGGATAATGAGCGTAAACAACACAACTTAACCAGAGAGAAACGAGACATAACAACGAATCCACAATATTCAAGTCAACAATAAGGAACCAAATCATCCCAGCAAGGGAAACAGCTATAACCAATCTCGCTTAAACAATTAGCTTCACAGAATAAAACCCAGCTTGAACAAATGCTCAGTAATAGGCAACACCAAGGAAAATACCATCAACATGGATAATTATCTAACTAAACCTAAGTAGCACTTAAGGGAAATCATACGACTCACGGGCATTCTTGACACCAACGAATAGATATTCCAATTATGCCAAAACAATTATAGGGCTAGATACTACTAATTCTAGTCAATTAGGCAGTTCATGAAGAAATATAGCATGATGGTAGAAGAGGTAAAATATTCAATTAAGTCAATCAAGATCAAATAAACACAAGGGAAACTAAAAGCAAGAATGATCTAATTTAAGCAGGAAATGATGAAACTAGCAACCAGAAACTCGTTACTAACAGTTACAACTTGATACACAGGAAATATAAGGACCTAAGAATCCTAAAAGGGCCAACCTATTGGAAAATAAGTCCGAGTACGCACTCATCACCTCGCGTACACGGGCTACAATCAACATAGAGGACTCAAATCCTAAGGGGTAATTCCCCCACACAAGGTTAGGCAAGATACTTACCTCAAAGACGACAACCCGGTACTCAAAATGGACTTCTCGGGTGAAAAGGCCTCCGGACGGCTCAATTCAACTAAAACAACTTCAAAATACACATAAAACGTATAAGGAACTATTCCGAATAATAAAGTTTCAGTCTTTACAAAAATATAAAAATCGACCCAAAAGACGACCCACGGGCCCGCACCTCGAAACTCGTCAAATTTTTAAAAAATCCGGTTACCCATTCCAGTACGAGTTCAACCATACAAAATTTATAAAATTCCGATATCATTTGGTCCCTCGAATCATGATTTTTCAATTTACAAATTTCCTTTCAAAACCCACATTTTCCTCAACTCAAAACACAAATTAAATAAAAAAAAAAGGACTAATTCATGGAATGTGTTTAATTCTAATTGAAGAGAACTTACCCATTCAATTTGTGTGAAAAACCCTCAAAAAATCGCCAAGAACCGAGCTCTATAAGTCAAAATGTGATAAAAATGGCTTAACCCTCAATCTTGAATTATATTATGTCTGCCAAGAATTTAAAGGATCGCTATCGCGTACGAGATGATGCGATCACATAGAAGGAAAGATGGCCACTGATAAAATTGCACTACGCGATCGCCTGAATAACTGTGTGATCGCAGAAGAAGAGGAGGGGATTCATATGCGAACGCGGGGAAAGCCTGGCGATTGCATAGAGTAACCAGTACATGCTCAAGACCATGTTCTTTATTGTGCGATCGCGTGAGGACGAGATGAGAACGCGGAGAATAAAATATCACAGAGCTATGCGATCGCGTACGATGAGTGCGAACGCTTATAAGAAAACTGGGGCGGTTCAAATTGACACTATGCGATCGCGGCTAAGCCTATGCTATCGCATAGAAGGAAAGGACAGTAGACAAAACATCAACATTTATTTGAAGGAATTTAACCCAAACCCCATCCGAAACACACCCGAGGCCCCTCGAACCTAGTCTAAACACACAAACAAATCATTTAACCTAACACGGACTCGCTCGAGGTTTCAAATCACATAAAACAACACCAAAACGACGAATTAAACCAAAAATCAATCTTATGAAATTTTCAAATCTTCAAATATCAAAACTCGTGCCGAAACCTATCAATTCAACCCGGAATGACGTGAAATTTTGCAAACAAGTCACAAATAACACAACGGACCTACAGCAACTCTCGGAATTCCATTCCGAGCCCGATATAAAAATTTCACCTATCGGCGAAATCGCCGAAATTCTAACTTTCGCCAAATTACCTCAAACTACTCTACGGACCTCCAAACCCAATTCCGTATGCGCGCCTAAGTGCAAAATCACCATACGAAGCTGTTGTCATTAACCAAAACTCATTTCGAGGCCGTTTACACAAAAGTAAAACCTCTGGTCAACTTCCATCACTTAAGATTCCAAAGTTGAAATGTTTCTCCCAATTTGACTCCGGATTTTTCCGGTAACTGAATCCAACCATGCACGCAGTTCGATATACACAATGTGAGATGTTCATGACCTTACGCCACCGAACGGGGATTAAATTCTCAAAACGACCGGTCGGGTCGTTACATTCTCCCCATCTTAAAACAAACCTTCGTCCTCAAACGTGCCAAGATTCACCTCGAACTCATCAAATGTCACGACCCAAGATCCCTAAGGTCGTGATGGCGCCGAACACCACTGTCAGGCAAGCCAACCATTAATTAATTAAAATAAAAAATAAATTCCTCTCTCAATATTTTCAAAATCGTTAGCTTCCACTTTAATACGTAATAACTAGATGAAATCTATTTAAGTAAAAACAACAGTCCATTTTACTCCTTTAATGAAATACATCCCAAATATATACGTGTCCCAGAACCCGGTGTCACGAGTACATGAGCAATTTCTAAGAACTTATACAATTATTACAAAGCTTGTCCGAAATACAAGTTGGGCGAGGGAATTCGAATAAAAATAAATACAATACATAGAGGAAGACTCTGCCGGCTGCGGATCGCCTCCGGATGATGCAGCTCGCCTAAGTCTCCAAACCAGCCTCATCGCTTTGAAAGTACCTGTGCAACAAAATGCACAGTAAGTGTAGCATGAGTACGAAAATAACGCGTACTCAGTAAGTATCCCGCCTAACCTCAGAGAGGTAGTGACGAGAGGTCAACTTGACACTCACTAGGGTCCAACAATATAATTTAACAATATATGGCAGCAACAAAAGACATACGAGGGTAATAAAATCAGTACACTTTAAAAATGACTGCAATTCAATAAACTCTGGAAGTAAATAAATAATTTCTACTTCATTTTCCCCAAATATCTGTCAGGTCATTTCCCTAAAATCATTTAACAATTTACGTCCTTAAGACCATTTAACAATTTCAAGTCACAAGTGGTATATCATATGTATATACATGCGCAGGAAATGCCGAGGGTCATTCGGCCCGAACCAACAATAAAAGTAAACGGTGCACTTCCGAGGGTCGAACGACCCGAACCAAAAGTGCACCCTTGCCATAAAATAATCATATCTATGCACTGCCGAGGGTCGAACAACCCGAACCAAAAGTGCATCCTTGCCATAAAATAATCATATTTATGCACTGCCGAGGGTCGAACGACCCGAACCAAAAGTGCATATTTCAATCTTGCCGTGGCGTACGGACCGCTCCCATGAGAGTGGGGGAAATAACACTCTGCTCGCGGAATGTAAATTGAAGCGGTCACATGCACATACAACATTTTTCTTAAATTACTTTCAATGAACAATTCCTTTAAATTATCGATTTATGTTATCTCAGGGAAACCAAAATTTCATATAGCATAAATTCATAAAGCATATATTTCATTTCTAGAGAGAACGCAAGGCATGATGTGGGTCCTAGACTAACCGGACATGGCATAACAGTAGCTACGCACGGACTCCCGTTACCTCGTGCGTACATAGCCCCCGCAAACAATAGCATATATTCATTTAGTTCACCTATGGGGACAATTCCCCCTCACAAAGTTAGAAAGGAGACTTACCTCGTGTCGAACCTACTTTTCGGGTCAAGAATGCGCCCGAAACTCCAAACTTGTCTCCCAGGGACTCGAAACTAGCCATAAGTTACTTAATTATGTCAATAAATGCTAAATGAATCAATTCTAACGCATGGAAGTGAGTTTTTCTAAAGTCTTTCCCCAAAAGTCAAAAATCGAACCCGGGTCCGCTTGGTCCAAACCCGATATTCGGACCAAAACAAGATTACCCATTCGCCCCCGAGCCCGAATATATAAATGGTTTTGGAATTCGACCTCAATTTGAGATCTAAATCCCCAAATTTCAATATTCTTAGGTTTTACCCAAAATTCCAAATTCCACCATGAAAACCCTAGATTCTAGGATGAAATCTTGTAAAATGAAGTTAAGGAATGAAGAAAATGAGTTAGAAATCACTTACCAACATTTTGGAGAAGAAAGGGTGTTTGGAAAATCGTCTCTTATATTTTTGGGGTCTTGAAAAATAAAAAATAACTGAAAATCCCACTTATTTATACTCCTCTCAGGCCCCCCACCGCGGTCCATGAAAAAATGACCGCGGCCGCGCTAGTAAAACTCAAGAAAAGCTGAAGCAAATCAAGAAAAATGACTGCAGTGACATGCCTTAGTATTTTCAACATAACTTTCTCTACAGATGTCCAAATTACGATTCCATTACCTTTCTAGAAACTAGACACAAAGGGCTACAACGTTGGTTTTTGAATCATCTCAACATTTCCTGTAGATCAAAAGATATAAGCCACCGAAGTTGTACCAGTGGTCCAGCTCCTCCACCGCGGACCGCGAAAACACGACTGCGGCCGCGAAGCCCCCCATTGCGGCCAGCACAAAAAGGACCGCGGACCGCGGTGGTGGGTTCAGAGATTTGACCCCTCTGACCTGCAACAGCTATATTTTAGCCTAAAGACATCCCGGGACCTACCCGAAACTCACCCGAGCCCTCAGAACTTCAAACCGAACGTTCCAACAAGCCCCAAATCATCCCACAGACTTGCTCGAGCCTTCGGAACACCCAAAATAACGCTAAAACTCAGAATCACACCTCAATCCCCCCCTCCCCAGAATCAAACTTAAGAACTTTAAGTTCTTGAGTTCGTTAACAATGCGTCGAACCGACCTACTACTCGAAATGACACCAAATTTTGCAAGCAAGTCATAAATGATATAACGGAACTATTCCCGGTATCGGAATTCCATTCGGACCTCGATAACTCAAAAACACGTTCCAAACCAAAATTCAAACTTAAGGAAATTCTTATTTTGATATTGGGCGGCGAAACGCTCCCGGGTCATCAAAACCTCATTCCGAACATGCGCCCAAATCCGAAATCATCATACGAAGCTACTGGAACTATCAGAACTATATTCTGAGGTCGTTTGCTCAAAATGTTGACCGAAGTCAAACTTGGCCAAAAGGCCAACCTTAAGGAACTAAGTGTTTCTATACTGCCCTAAACACTTCTGTAACCCGAACCATCCGCCCCCGCAAGTCACGAATCATAATAAGCCGCTATGCGAAGTCTCATTTAGGGGAACGGGGTTCCATAACGCAAAATGAGCGGTCGGGTCGTTACATCAAATCACTGAATGCACACTTCCAACACACACCCGCGGGCGATCCCGCGGGCGATCCCACGTTACCCCATCCTACATAAGGCTGATGACACAATCACAAATGCAATATAGCCTTTCTATCACCACTGATAAGCCTCCTACCTCAATTTCTCACCTTCTACTCATTTCAAAAAGACCCGATTCTAAATCCATAACCGACATTAGCCTCAACCAGCTGCATCAACTCATGACTATACCCATAAGGTACGACCACACAATATAACACATCACACATGGGCTCGAAATAAAACTTTTGATCATAATAGCTGCCCGAAATCAACTCAACATTGGTAATTAGCCTCACATATGAAAAAACTTTGTTTCCAAGCCCCATGGTGATCGGTCATGTGGGACCCAACATTTGACTTTATTTTGCCTTTGCAGGCCTTTCACTTGCTTTTATTTTGGATTTCCAAAGTATCGAGGAAGTTTTGGCCCCTCAAATTCTACTACAACGGTTATCGCGTGGGACTTAACCTTTTCCAACTTTATTTTGCCTCAATCGGCCTTTCATTTCTGGTTTTTCCTCCAAGTTTAACTTTAAAGCATTTGGAGCATTTTTGGCTTTTCAGACTTTTGCCAAAAGGGTTGGCCACGTGGGACTCAACCTTTCACTTCAATTGCCTTCATAGGCATTTCAATTTGATTTTCTCCTTTCGAGAGTTGCGTTAAAAGCATCGGCCGTTGCGGCCAGTCGGGATCTACTTGATGCCTCTGATGAGGATCGGTGCCCTTTGCATGTTGGCTTGTGTCAAACGAGAACCCTGTAAATCAGTTTTTCCATCCTTCCTTTGTTTTACCTTAGAAACAGAGTTAGACTGAAAGGGATTGAAAGAGAATAACAAAGAAATTGAGACAATGAATTTTGACAAGAAATATCCCTGTCGGGGAAGAGGAGAAGGACTTATCTGGAGTGTACGCGGTCTTCAATGAACATGACATGCGTCTTGGACTGGATGCCTGATCTATATAAACCATCTGACTCTCAGAAATTCGTCACAACTTTTAACTCGAGGTTGAGAAACCTTGCCCCAGACCATGTCAATATTAGTAACTAATCATCTTCTTTTCGATTAGTAGTGCCCATTTCGGGTTTTCACCGACTAACCTCTCTCATTTCTCTTCTCTCCATCACCATGTAGTGCTCTTTGCGAGTTTTCACTAATAAGACTCTCTCATTTTTAATTTCTCTACTCGTCATCGCCTTATGGTGCCTGTCACGCCCCAAAATCTATGGGTTGTGATGGCGCAGGACACACTGTCAGGCAAACCAATCCCTGAACTAGTTCAAACAACTTCCTGCTTAACATTTTCGAAATCATGCCTTTTTCTGCATTTATAACAAAATAATAAAAACAAATTCTCGTAAACTAAATACGGCGGAAAATCCACCTAATGCAGTACAAGAAATACCAACACCTCCCCAAAACCCGGTGACACAAGTACATGAGCAATTTCTAAGAATTTATACAATTATACAACTCTTGTCCAAGAATTTAAATTGGACAAAGGAAATATAGATAAAATCGTAGGGACATAGAAGGGAGACTCTGCCAGCTGCGGAAGGCCTCCGGAAGAATGCAGCCTGAGTAAGTCTCTGAATAAATCATTGCACTATAAGGGTACCTGTGCAACAAAATGCACAGTAAGTGTAGCATGAGAACATAAACATATATGTACCCAGTGAGTATCCCGTCTAATCTCGAAGAAGTAGTGACGAGAGGTCGACTCGACACTCACTAAGGTCCAACAATAGTAATATGACAGCATATAATGAAAACAGTAGGCATGTGAAGGCAGATAAGCAACAATGTGAATATAAGGCACTGAAATCTAAGTAACTCTGAAATAAATAGTAAACAATTTTTCCACTCCCTTTTCCTCAAATATCAAAATAAATAACGGTCCCCACTTTCTTTTCCTCAAATGTCTGACAAGTCAATATCTATGGATCAGTAACAAGTAGATATACGTACGTAGGAATAGACAACTGGCCGGAGTCATAAGGAAAATAGCTATGCACTGCCGAGGATCGAACGACCCGTCCCAAAAGTGCATGCTTACCATAATCATGTCTGCGCACTGCCGAGGATCGAACGGCCCTAACCAAAAGTGCGTCTTTATATATAATCATACATGTGCACTGCCGAGGATCGATCGGCCCATCCCAAAAGTTCACCTTTTAATCCGTCGTGGCGTACGACCCGCTCCCATGAGAGTGGGGGAAATCACATATCGCTCGCATAATATAAATTGCGAAGCGGTCACATGCACACACAATATTCGTTTCTTTACACACACAATATTCATTTCTTTACACACACAATATTCATTTCTTTTCATATTACTTTCCCGAAACAATACTTTCACTATTACTTCCTGTAAAATCAATCCTTTCATGGTATTTCCAGTAGAACAATTCCTTTCGTGTTACTTTCCGTAAAACAATTCCTTTCCTATTATTTAAATTCCATAAATGTTAGAGGAACAAAAACTACACATATCATCAGGGCTCCTAGCATATAATTTATTACGAGTAGAAAACAGAGCATGATGTGGGGCCTAGCTACCCGGACATAACAATCATAGTCGCTACGTACGGACTTTCGTCACTTGGTACGTACGTAGCCCCCCACAAACAATTACACACAACACATAGAACGCCTATGGGGGCAATTCCCTCTTACAAGGTTAGAAAGGAGACTCACCTCGCTCTGAAGATTCATCACCGGCTTCCAAGCCTCTACGACGACTACAATGGATGCGCAATGCTCCCAAACTATCCAAATAACGATAATTCAAGGAAAATATACTCTATAGATCATAACAAATTCAAATTACAAAGTTCCTCAGCCCGACTCAATGGAATGACCCAAATACCCTCGGGCCCATGTGCCCGGACTTCAAAGTTTCTTGAAGATAATCTCTACCCATAACTTTACTAACTCAAATATACAATTTGTTACAATTTTCATGCTCAAATTCATGGTAAAAGTCCAAAATTCCAAGTTCTAGGTCTTCCCCAAAAATCCCAAATTTATACAAAATTTTCCATGTCTAAATCCATGTAAGATCATATATTTAGCTCAAAAATAGGAAGAAATCACTTACCTTGTGTTGCTTGGTGAAAATCCCTCCTTGAGCTCTCCAAAAATCATACAAGCCAAATGAAAGAAATGAAAGAAATTCGTGTTTAAAACAATCTGCCCATGCTTCATCGAGTTGTACCTTGCACTTGTGTTGTGCAGGTTGTACATCTTATTACAATTTTTCCTTGTTAAATACCTTCTGTTACAACACCCATAACTCTTTGTAGAAATATCCAAATAACAAACGGTTGGAAGATTTAGACACTATACTAGAAGATATTTAATTTGATAGGTTGTACACCATAAAACTCTTTATATATTCTGAGATATGAGCTTCTAAAGTCGGCTCCACGCATCAGAAAATTCTTGCAAAACTGCCCCACCAGCCATCTTCAATCGGTCATAACGTTTTGCACAAAACTCCAAATGACAAATGGTTTAATGTTCTGAAAACTATACTTCAAGATATACAACTTTATTGTTTTTCAAAATTTTATATTCCTTATAGATTATTAAATATACGCTTCCAAAGTTAGCTCTTCGATGCATAAATTGCTGTCAAAACAGCTTTTCTGCAGAAAAATTTCAGCAACTCTTTGGTCCGAAATCCATTCCGTTAACCTTCCGAAATCCACCCGAGGCCCTAGGGACCTTAACCAATTATATCAACATGTCCCAAAACATGATACGAACTTGCTCGAGGCCTCAAATCACATCAAACAACGCCGAAATTTCGAATTGCACTAAAATTCAAACTTTATGAACTTTAAAATTTCAAACTTCTACATCCGATGCCGAAACCTATCAAATCACGTCCGATTGACCCCAAATTTTACACACAAGTCATATTCGACATTACGGACCTGTTCCAACTTTCGAAATTGTAATCCGACCCCGATATCAAAAAGTCAAACTCTCGGTCAAACTTCTCAAAAACCTTCAAATTTCTATCTTTAGCCAAATGACTTCAAAATGACCTCCGGACATCTGAATTCACTTACGATCGCGCTCCCAACACCAGAATAACCATACAGAGCTATTCCCAGACTCAGAATCCCAAACGGACCTCTATAACACTGAGATGCCTTCCAACCCAAATATATGAAATTCTTCTAAAATACTAACTTCCACAATATACACTGAAACGCTCCCGGGTTATCCAAAACCTGATCCGGACATACGCCTAAGTCCAAAATCATCATACAAACATGCTGGAACCTTTAGATCCTAATTCCGAGGTCGTTTACTCAAAATTCCAATCTTTGTCAATTTCTTCAACTTAAGGCTTCAAAATTGAGAATTTTCCTTCCAATCTAACTCCGAACTACCTGAATTTCAACTCCGACCATACGCACAAGTCAAAATACCTGAAATGAAGCTATTCATGACTTCCAACCGTTGAACGACGCGCTAGAGCTCAAAACGACCGGTTGGGTCGTTACAGTGCCCGTGTGGGTTTTCACCAATAAGACTCTCTCATTTTATTTTCTCTCATTGCTCGTGTCTGATCCGAATAGCTGTATCTTCTAATTCTTGCTTTTCTTCGCCGATCGATCAGAAGGACTTGAACAGGATTTGGGGTAAAAAGAATTTGAATTGGATTACAACTTTGGAACTTTTCAGGCGAATCATTGCCGAATCTTAACACTTGCCCCAACTTAAACTCGTGGGGGAATGTGGATTTTTATTTTGGTGTGACTGAACCCTAGGGAGAGGCTGCCTACGTATCCTTTCAGAATCAAGTCAGGCATAGTTCAGGGAACTTTTGTTTTTGTTTTTGATTTTTCTTTTGATTTTTTTTGTTTTTTTTTAACACACTTCAAGTTCCAAAGAAAGTAGTCAAGGAAGAGTAACCAGCTCAAAGAGTTTACAAAATTGATAGTGTTTGGGGTATCATGAATGAAAGCCTTCTTCATTTCGATCATTAGTATCATCAATACGAAAAGATCAATATAATACCTTTTGACTGCATCTGCATTGACAGCTGTTTCGGGGTCATTTCCTTCGATGTCCCCCAAGTACAATGCTCCTTTTGGTAGC
This sequence comes from Nicotiana undulata, assembly GCA_005239495.1. Classification (NCBI taxonomy): domain Eukaryota; kingdom Viridiplantae; phylum Streptophyta; class Magnoliopsida; order Solanales; family Solanaceae; genus Nicotiana; species Nicotiana undulata. The sequence goes on from ML281787.1 coordinate 58,209, forward strand.
AATTTCTTTATTATGTATGGACCTTTCAAATTCAGGGCGAATTTTCCTTTCACCTCTTCATGGTGTGGGTGGATACGTCTTAAGACAAGTTGCCCTACTTCGAAGTTCCTAGGCCGCACTTTCTTGTTGTAGGCGCGGACCATTCTTTGTTGGTACAACTGCCCGTGGCAAACTGCGACGATATTTTTCTCATCAATCAGAGTTAATTGTTCCAATCAGGTTTTGACCCATTCATCATCCTCAATTTCTGCTTTGACAATAACCCGAAGGGAGGGAATTTCAACTTTTGCGGGTATTACGGCTTTAGTGCCATAAACCAATAGATAAGGAGTAGCTCCAACCGACGTGTGCACTGTCGTGCGATATCCCAATAATGCAAAGGGAAATTTCTCGTGCTATTGCTTGGAAGTTTGAATCATTTTCCTAAGGATTTTCTTGATATTTTTGTTTGCTGCTTCAACGGCGCCATTGGCTTTGGGACGGTAAGGGGTAGATGCGGTGTGTGATTTGGAACTGTTCACACACCTCCCTCATCAAGTTACTGTTTAGATTCGCGCCATTGTCGGTAATTATAGTCTTTGGGATACCAAAACAACAGATGATATAAGAGTGCACGAAATCTACCACTACTTTCTTAGTGAAAGCTTTGAATGTGAGTGCATTGACCCATTTTGTGAAATAGTCGATAGCAACCAAGATAAATCTGTGCCCGTTTGAGGCCTTTGGCTCGATTGGCCTGATGAAATCCATTCCCCAGGCGACAAACGGCCAGGGTGCGGACATAGGATCCAATTCTGATGGTGGTGCATGGATCAAATTGCCATGTATTTGACACTTATGGAACTTCCGGACAAAGCTGAAGCAATCTTTCTCCATGGTCATCCAATAATACCCAGCCCGCAAAATTTTCTTTGCGAGGACGTACCCATTCATGTAGGGGCCGCATACTCCTGAATGCACCTCGTTCATAATCTTTTCAGCTTCTTTAGTGTCTACAGATCTTAACAGATTCAAATCGGGAGTCCTTTTATACAGTACCTCCCCACTTAGGAAGAAACTGCTGGCGAGCCTTCGGATGGTCCTCTTTTGGTCCCCGTTGGCCTGCTCTGGATACTGTTTTATTTTCAAGAATCTCTTGATATCATGATAGCATGGTTGGACATCGGGTTCTACTTCGACCGTGTTGCAATAACCATGTCTTTCCTTGATTTGACTTTCCAACGGGTTAATGTGAACATTGCCCGGATATGGAAGCATTGCAGCTAGGGTAGCTAGCGCATCGGCTAACTCGTTGTGGCATCGAGGAATATATCTGAACTCGACAGCTTTGAATTGTTTGCTAAGGTCTTCCACATGTTGTCTGTATGGAAGGAGCTTAACATCTCGAGTTTCCCACTCTCCCTGAACCTGCTTGATGATCAGATCAGAATCTCCCATGATCAATAACTCTTCTACATCTATGTTAATGGCCATGTTCATGCCCATTATACAAGCTTCATATTTGGCAGTATTGTTCGTGCAGAAGAACCGGAGGCGGGCTGTGGTGTTGTCCCGTGGGCGAAATCAAGATTGCCCCAATCCCAACACCTTATGCATTGACTGCTCCGTCAAAGAACATCTTCCAGGTGTTAGTGTCTTCTGAGATTACTTCGACCGAATTGACTTCCTCATCTGGAAAATAAGTGTTTAAAGGTTGGTACTCGTCATCAACCGGATTCTCAGCTAAATGATCGGCCAAGGATTGGGCTTTCATGGCTGTGCGGGTGACATAGACAATGTCGAATTCTGTGAGCAGGATTTGCCATTTTGCTAGCCTTCTCGTGGGAATTGGCTTTTGGAATATGTATTTCAGAGGATCCAACCTGGTTATGAGATATATGGTATAAGCCAGCAAATAATGTCTGAGCTTTTGAGCGACCCAAGTTAGGGCACAACAAGTTCTCTCTAGCAGAGTGTATTTGGCTTCATAACTAGTGAATTTCTTGCTCAGATAGTAGATGGCTTGCTCTTTCTTCCCGGTAACATCATGCTGCACGAAGACACAACCAAAAGAATTTTCCAAAACTGTTAGGTACAGGAACAAAGGTCTTCCTGGTTCAGGCGAGACCAACACTGGTGGATTTGACAAATACTCCTTGATTTTGGTAAAGGCCTCCTGGCATTCATCTGTCCATTTGATTGCTGCGTCTTTCTTTAAGAGCTTGAATATCGGCTCACATGTGGTGGTAAGCTGTGCGATAAACCGACTGATGTAGTTCAACCTTCCTAATCAACTCATGACGTCTTTCTTAGTCTTTGGAGGTGGCAGATCTCAGATGGATTTTATCTTCGTCGGATCCAACTCAATACCTCTGCGACTAACTATAAACCCCAAGAGTTTCTCGGAAGGGACACCAAACGCACATTTGGCAGGGTTCAATTTCAAGTCATATTTGCGTAGCCGCTCAAAGAATTTTCTCAAGTCCCGAACACGGCCTTCCTGTGTTCTGGATTTAATGATGACATCATCAACGTACACCTCAATTTATTGGTGCATCATGTCATGGAAAATGGCGGTCATGGCCCTCATATAAGTTGCCCCAGCATTCTTTAAACCAAACGGCATAACCCGGTAACAGTAGGTGCCCCAGGGTATGGTGAAGGTTGTCTTTTCTACATCTTCTTCATCCATCAGAACCTGGTGATACCCAACATAGAAATCCAAGAAAGATTGTACCTCATGTTTGGCATAATTGTAAACCAGGATATGTATGTTTGGCAGTGGAAAGTTATCTTTGGGACTTGCTTTATTCAAATCTCGGTAGTCGACACATACTCGAACCTTTCCGTCCTTCTTAGGTACCGGGACCACATTGTCCAGCCAGGTGGTGTATTGGACCACTGGGATTACTCCAGCTTTTAGTTGTTTAGTGACCTCTTCTTTGATTTTGTCGCTCGTGTCTGTTTTAAATTTCCTCTGCTTTTGTTGGACAGGTGGATAACCGGGGTAGGTCGGCAACTTGTGCACCACCAAGTTAACACTTAGTCCGGGCATGTCAGCATATGACCAAGAAAATACGTCTTTGAATTCAAATAGAAGCTGAATCAAAGCGTCCCTAGTTCTTTCATCAGTGTGGACGCTTATCATGGTTTCTCGGACCTCTTCTGCATTACCCAAGTTAACGGGTTCTATTTCGTTTAAGTTTGGCTTAGGCTTATTCTCGAATTGTTCCAATTCTTGATTTATTTCCCTAAAAGCCTCTTCTTCATCATATTTCGGTTCTTGATTCATTATTTCGAGGTTAGACAACGTATTAAGATCAAAGCATGAAGTCCGCAAGCATGTCATGTTATTTAAGGCCGCATTATTAGGACTAAAAAATAAGAAAAATAAACAAAAATCAGAAAGAATAATAGACGATGAAATTTGATTTGATTTCGTTGAATTTGAAGATAGAAGGGTTTACATCAGAATTCAAAAGGCAATAAATTAAAAACACTTGAGTTACACCCTGAAATAACTCATAGTGCAGGAAAGATGGTAAAACTAAACTACCGGGACTCCCACCTGACAGGGAATGGAGTAGCCTTCCAGTTCTGCAACTTGGCGTTTGGGCCAATGTATTGCACCTCAGCGGTGCTCGAGCCTTTTCTCAGCTGAACCATGTTAGTTTCATATAACACTTGCTTCATGGCCTTGCAAATTTCTTCAATTCCTTTGGCCATAAAGGCCTCCTCTTCTTCTTCGATATATTGTGGTTCGATGAAAGTCTCAGTAATGTGTGGGACTGGCTGAGGCAGGTCCCATCCATTGCTTTTACGGGCATCGGTCCATTTCACATCTTCATCTGAGGCTTGGAAACCTATGCCGAAGAAATTTTTGGCGGCAGGCAGAGAGATTGGTTCAGTGATGCCTTGAAAGGACACCCCAAGCCCCTTTCCGGGTTTGTATCCTTGTCTAATCATGTCGGTAGCGACCATGATTGATGCATTTGATAGACAGGGTTGTGGGCATGGAGTACCTTCTTCGTGCTGATCGGCAAGCACAATTTCAAACACCTGATAGACAATGTTCTCACTTCCTTCTTTGGCTTCAAGACAGGGGACCGAAGGGTCTCTGTATATTGACTGCTCATCCTACGCATGGACCACTATCTCCTGATTTTCATGTTCAAACTTGACCATCTAGTGGAGGGTAGATGGCACTGCCCCAGCAACGTGATCCATGGTCTTCCTAGCAGGAAGTTATATGAGGTGTCCATGTCCAAAATTTGGAAGGTTACCGTAAAATCCACAAGGCCGATTGTCATAACTATGTCTATTTCTCCAATGGTGTCCCTTTTGACTTCGTCAAAGGCGCGGACACATACGTTATTTGGCCTGATTCTTTCAATGCCGATTTCCATCTTTTGAAGCGTCGACAAGGGGAAAATATCTACCCCGGAACCTCCGTCAAGCATAACTCTCTTCACGTAATATCCTTCACTTTTGACTGTCAAATGTAAGGCTTTGTTGTGAGCAGCCGCTTCGGGAGGTAGATTATTTCGGCTGAAAGAAATTTTGTTGACTTTAAAGAAGCGGTCAGCCATTCTATCTAATTGTTCGACGGAGGTCTCTGCTGGCACATATGCTTCATTTAGTGTTTTCAAGAGTACTTTTTGATGCTCGTTTGAGCCCATCAACAGAGATAAAAGTGAAACTTGGTCAGGGGTTTTCCTGAGTTCTTCAATTGTGGCATATTCAGACATGTTCAGTTTCTTGAAGAACTCTTCATCTTCTTCGGCGGTGATAGGTTTTTTAAGAGGGAAGCATTTATGCTTGTTCTTGGCTAGCTCTTTCAGATTGAGGTATCCTTTAGAGGTGTTTGCTTCAATTGCTTCCCCTGTGATCTATTTTCCTTTGTATGTTACTACTGTCTTGTTGTAATTCCAAGGGACAACAGTGGTATCCTTTACGGGTGTTTGCAACGCGCGGCTAATAACCACGGGCTCATTCAGCCTTGGTGAAATTATTTTCCCCCGGCCCACATACGTCCCCTTTGGCACATACATTTTCGGGTCGTTCATCATTGCTCTGTTGAATTGCAACCTTCTAGGAGGACTTAACACGCATTGTTCCTTCCTGGGTGCCCCAGGGATGTAAAGAACAACGTCTTTAGAGGGTCCCATCTTTATCTTGGCTTCAGCCTTCCCCGTGGCTTGATGGACGGGGCTACTCTTCTTCATCTCCTTGAGTGTCTTGGGTGCCGCCTTGGGATTTTTCTCCACATCTACGATGGCGATGATGGCTTTTAAAGCTGGATAAAAATCTTGGTCCTCACAAATCATGCCGATAATGGGCCCATTATTGTGGGTGGGCAATGGATTGTTCGTCACATTGGGTGCTTCTTCGTCCCTTAGCACCACTTTATTTTGTTCTATAAGGTTCTCCACGGCTCGTTTGAGGGTCCAGCAATCCTCCGTGTCATGCCCCTTTTCTCTAGAGTGGTAGGCACAGCTGGTACCCCGTCTATATGATGGCGATTGTGGATTTTGCCCGTTCGGAGGTACGGGCTGCAGAATCCCCATCTGGACTAACTTTGGGAAAAGGCTCGAATATGGCTCACCGATAGAAGTGAAGTTAAGTCTCCTCGGTGGTTCACGGGGGTAGGAATTATACAGATATTTGTTTTGAGGAGGGCGTGGATTATATGGAGCTGGAGGAAGATGGTTATTTCTTGGGGGTGGAGCTCTGTTCTGGTTATATTGCTGCTGCGGTCTAGGATGCGGCTGAGCGTTCATCACCGCATAGGGAAAGGAGGACGTAGTATAAGCTCCGTCTTGGTGAGGATAGTAGTGTTGGAAAGTTTTGGAAAATGGACCTGGGTATTTCCGAGAATTCCTGACATCGGAAGCCATCATGGCCCCTTCTTCTTTCTTCTTTCTGTTGGATGCACTCCAGGATCCGTTTTGGATGGCCTGGGAGGTTTCTCTTATGGAATATTGGCTTAGGATAAGACCGCTCTTTAGACCATTCTCAACCATTTCTCCAATTTTGATTGCTTCCGCAAATGGTTTGCCCATGGCGGACATCATATTTTGGAAGTAACCAGCTTCCCCTGCTTGCAGAAAAACACTGACCATTTCGACCTCATCCATCGGAGGTTTGACCCTTGAAGCCTGCTCACGCCACTTAATAGCGTATTCTCTGAAACTTTCTGAGGACTTCTTTTTAAGATTGGATAGAGAGTTCCTATCAGGAGCGATATCCACGTTGTATTGGAATTGTCGAACAAAGTCCCGGGCCAGGTCATCCCATATGTGCCAGCGGGATATATCCTGGTCCATGTACCATTTTGATGCAATCCCTGTCAAGCTTTCTCCGAAATATGCCATGTGAAGTTACTCTTTCCCACCTGCTCCCCGGAGTTGGTTGCAATACCTTTTCAGTTGAGCTATGGGGTCCCCATGTCCGTCATATTTATCGAACTTGGGGGTTTTAAACCCGAGAGGCAAGTGGACGTGCGGGAACATGCACAAATCAGCATAGGAGACACTTTTCTGCCCGCTCAGTCCCTGTATATTCTTGAGGCTCTGCTCAATACTCTTCATTTTCTGAGCCATTTCTTCATGCTCGGGGCTTTTCTTATCTTGTCCCAAAGTGACTTCATACTGAGGTTGTTGGGGGTATGAATTGGGAGTAACGTGAGTGGTGTCCAGATGGAAAGACAGCGTCTGGAATGTAAACGCTGGTGGCTCAAAGCTTGGCCCAGAAATAGTTGGTGGAGCTGTGGCAGAGATTGGTGGTGCGGTGAAGATGTTGGAAGACACACCAGAAAACAGGGCTTGGGGGCGAACCTCAGAAGTCCTTCAAGCAAAGTTAGCCTACATAGTTGGGTATCCAAATGGCGTGGCTGGGTAACTTATAGGGACGTTGGAGGTCCTTCCCGTTCTGGGAATTATCTCTAGGAAACCCGGGATGGTACTGGGTGGTTCCCTACCATTGGACCATGCGTCCCACATTTCCAGCATGCGGCAACGCAGGATTCTGTTCTCTTCGCATGTGGCTGATTCAGATATTGGGATGACTGGATTCGGGTCCTCCACGGAAGAGTTGACAATTGGTAAGTGACCTTCAGATGTCATTTATATTCTCCCTTTTGATCTAGTGAAGTAAGGATGGGAAGCCAGGTTACCGCAAAACCAACCACCTAAAAATACCTTTCAGAGCGAACCACAAAACGTTAGGTTGAAACATTTATCACATAGGGAATCACACGTTTGGGGTATGCAATGAACCTAGGAAATTAAACGCTTTCTATATGTTTTGCAACAGTTGTGTGTTTAATCCCGGCTTTATTTCTCATATTTGAACTTTCCTTTTTATTTTATTTTATTTTCACCCTTTGTATTTCTCTGTTATTTTATCACTCCTCTAACGACCCAGCAAGTCGTTTTGCGTGTTAGGATCCCGTTTCCTTAAAAGAAACCTTCCATAGCGGCTATTCGTGATTTATGACTCGCGGGAGCGGGTGGTTCGGGATTTGGGAATGAATTGGATGGTTTAGGAACACTTGGTTCCTTAAGGCTGACCTATTTGGCCAAGTTTGACTTCGGTCAACATTTTGAGAAAACAACCTCGGAATCGAGTTCTGACAGCTCCAGTAGCTCCGTATAGTGATTTCGGACTTGGGCGTTTGTTCGGCTAGGGTTTCTGATGACCCGAGAGCATTTCGACGCCCGAAATGGAAATAAGGATTTCCTTAAGTTTAGAATTTGGCCTGGAATGGGACTTCATGCTATCGAAGTCCGAATGGAATTCCGAGGCCGGCAATAGTTTCGTATAGTCATTTATGACCTGTCTGCAAAATTTGGGGTGATTCCGAGTAGTATAGACCCATTCGGCGTAATGTAATGAATTCTAGAATTTCAAAGTTCTTAAGTTTGATTAATTTGGTTTTGGGTTGAATTTTGAGTTCTGTTGTTGTTTTTCACGTTCCGGAAGTTCGAGTGAGTCTGTATCATGAATACAGACTTGTCGGTGCTTTTGGACAGGGTCCTGAGGGGCTCGGGTGAGTTTTGGACCCCCGGGAGCTAAGTTGGCAAAACCAAATTTTTCTGTATCTGGTTTCCTTCTTCGCGTTCGCGGGAGGGTGGCTGCATTCGCGAAGAAAGAATTGGGCAGGGGCTATGGATACTCTACGTGTTCGTGTTCCCCAGCCCGCATTCGCGATGGGTTGGGCCCCTTAGCCTTCGCGGTCGCACCCCTCCAGCCGCGTTCGCGAAGGTATAGCCCAGCTAGCCTCCGCGTTCGCGTGCACTCTGTCGCATTCGCATAGGGTCCAGCCAATTGGGCCGGCCCAGCTACCACTTGTCTTCGCGTTCGAACCCGTGCAACCGCGTTTGCGAAGGTCTATCCCAGCTAGCCTCCGCGTTCGCGGGCTCTCTATCGCGTTCGCATAGGAGGGCCTCCTGAGACCTGGGCCATAGGCCTTTGCGGACGCGATGCCCCTGTCGCGTTCATGATGAAGGGACATCTGGGCAGGGTAGTTATATACGGGATTTAATTTATCCTCTCCATTTCCATCTTCTTCCTTGAGTTAATTAAGAGCTTCCAAGAGGACCCTTCAACCTAGTACTTGAGGTAAGTAAATTCCCTACTTAACACTAGTTAAACATCAATTTCTTGTTAAATCCTCTATTAATTTATCAAAATCATGGAAAACAAATTGGGTAGAAATTCCTAGGACTTTGATAATTAGTTAATTATCCCTTTTTAGCCATGAATTCCTAAATAAATTAGGTACTTACGATCCTTAGGCTTCGGGTAATTCATTCCTTCGAGAGTTTTCAAAATCCGAACACGTGGGCCCGGGGTCGAAATTTCAAAAACCTTCAAGAATACTATATTTTGGGAATTTATTGTTAATTCTTATTCTTGGAGCATAAATTGATTCAATCATGCTATGTTTGGCTAATTGTGATCCGTCGAGGGTAGTTTCGGAGCTTTGGGCGCATTCTTGATCCGGTCTTTGGTCCGAGGAGTGCTTCGTCGAGGTGAGTCTCCTTTCTAACCTCGTAAGAGGGAAATTGCCCCTCTAGGTAACCTTGTTNTGCATGTTCATTGTTTTTCCCTGTTGTAGCATAGATATGACTTGTACACTTGTGTGATTGGTACTGTTGTCTTTGAACGTTGTGATACTTGGCTTGATGTAAGTGTGATAAGAGAATCACGGGATGGGATCGGGCCGTACGCCACGGTAGAGTGACGAGTGATTATATTATGGGATCGGGTCGTACGCCACGACAGAGTGATGATTGATTATATTATGGGATCAGGCCGTACACCACGGCAGGGTGATGAGAGAGTATATTATTGGATCGGGCCGTACGCCACGGTAGAGTGACGAGTGATTATATTATGGGATCGGGTCGTACGCCACGACAGAGTGATGATTGATTATATTATGGGATCAGGCCGTACACCACGGCAGGGTGATGAGAGAGTATATTATTGGATCGGGCCGTACGCCACAGCGAAGGCTACAGGGTGGGATCGGGCCGTACGCCACGGCGGAGATTGAGACTACAGGGTGGGATCGGGCCGGACGCCACGGCGGAGCGATGTGAGTGAGTACCATATGGGAGCGGGCCGTACGCCATGGAGGATACCAAACTTGTTTGATTTGAGATTGTTATTTGATGACCGGATATTGATGTACTTGATTATTTGTTTTACTTGCCTACAGTTTTCCTTACATCCTGCTTACTTTATTACTGTTGGACCTTAGTGAGTATCGAGTCGACCTCTCTCACTACTTCTTCGAGATTAGACGAGATACTCACTCGGTAACTATTTATGTATGTACTCATGCTGCACTTTCCTTTCTTTCTCCACTTGATTGTGTAGCTCCGGAGGCTGGTCCATCTGCTTATCAGTCCAGTGCTAGATATTGACCGAGTGGCTATAATTCACGGTGAGCTGTCCTTCTTGGCGACTTCCTGGAAGCACCCTGGAGTTTCCTTGTCATATTTCCTCTGTCTTTTGTTCAGACTGAGGCTCTATATATATATATTTCAGTTATTGTATATTCAGTAGTTGCCCGTGGAACTCGTGACACTAGTTCCTGGCACACACACGCAGTTATTATTTTGGGTTTTGGCTGTGCATATGTTATGCGACGTGCCTATCAGTTGATTTCTGCACCTGTGGTTCTATCTCGTATCATTTATCATTATTGTGATTTATCCATTTAAAATTGGTAGTTATTAAATTGTTAACCAAAAGGGAAAGGGTAACACCTAGTATATTTCAGATTGTCTTGCCTAACCCCGCTGTTGGGCGCCATCGCGACTTGAATTAGTATTCGGGTCGTGACAACGTGGTATCAGAACTTTAGGTTCACGTAGTCTCACGAGTCACGGGCAAACCCAGTAGAGTCTTGCGGATCGGTACGGAGACGTCTGTACTTATCTTTAGGAGGCTATAGGGTGTTAAGAAACTCCTTTTGTTCATATACTATCGTGCAATCGGTGATGTACTAAAACCTGTTCTTCTATTATCTCACAGAGGGTGATGACGCGTGCTTCACATGTTCTTGATCTAGGAGAGGCTGCTACCCCCGCCGTTCGAGATCGTGGTAGGGGCAGGGGTAGGGCTCCTGTTCGTAGTGGGGGGCGAGGGCGTCCAAGAGCTGTATCGGGTGCAGCGATAGAGGACCCTTATGTCGAGGAGCAGGATGAGCTGCCTCCAGTAGCTCCACCACCAGCTGATTTTATGACGGCGCCGGGCTTCCAAGAGGTCATGGGCCGTATGCTGAGGTTCATGGATACTATGTCACAGGCGGGTATACTTCCATCCGATCCTGCTACTTCTCAGGTAGTAGGGGGAGTTCAGACCCCTACCGCTCAGGCTACAGGACCAACAGCAGCAGTACATCGTACTCCAGATATTCCACCAGTGATTGGGGCTCAGCCTGAGGTGGCAGCACCAGAGCCCAGGCCAGTTGCAGAGATGGACCAGCAGAAGCTGCTGGGTAGACAGACCCAACTTCGCCCTCTGACCTTCGGGGGTGATCGAGGAGAGGATGCACAGGATTTTATCGAAAGGTGTAGGGACAGACTGCACAACATGAGGATATTAGAGTCACATGGGGTAGATTTCATGACATTTCAGCTTGAGGGCAGAGCTCGCCGCTGGTGGCAGTCTTATGTTCTAAGTAGGCCGGCAGGGTCGTCACCGGTTACTTGGGAGCAGTTTATTCAGTTATTTTTGGATATATACATTCCACCGTCTGAGAGGGAAGAGCTTCGGGGTCAGTTTGAGAGGTTAGAGCAGGGGCATACGTCGGTGTCAGATTATGAGGCCAGGTTCTCAGAGTTGTCTCGCAATGCTCTCATGATATTGCCCACAGATGCTGAGAGGGTTCGACGGTTTGTGGCAGGCTTACATCCGGGTATTAGGACTTCCATGGCCAGAGAAGTAGAGATGGGTACCCCATATCATCTTGTAGTCGAGATATCTCGACATATCGAGGGTTACCGTGTGAGGGGCAGGGAGCAGGGTCAGCCAGGTCAGCAGGACAAGAGGGCCAGGTTTGCAGGCGACTTCAGAGGGGCTCCATCTAGGGCCAGAGGTCAGTACGGAGGTGTCTAGTTCAGCAGGCCTTCCTATTCAGCACCTCCAGTACCTTCTAGGGTTATTCCAGTCAGGCCCCAATTTAGCGCCATGCCAGAGCGCTCCTATCATCCTCCAGCCATCCAGAGTGCACCCGGCAGTTACTATAGCCATCAGAGATCCTCCAGGTCTTATCCCAGTACCTTACCAGAGGATTCACCCCGCTCTTCAGCTATTCAGGGTTCCTCCTCTTTGGGGCAGAGAGAAGTAGTTCCAGGGGGTTGCTTCGAATGTGGGGATTTGGGGCACACATGGAGGTTTTGTCCCAGGTATCGGGGCAAGGCCGTGCAGCAGAGCCAGCAGTCTATGATTATAGCACCAGCAGCACGACCACCTAGGGGTGGAGGTCAGGTTTGCAGTGGTCATCATAGAGGGGGACGCCAGTCAGGAGGGGGTCGTTCAGCTGCAGCTCGTCCTGGGGGAGCTCAGTCTTCGGGTGCTCTAGCCAGAGTTTATGCTATTCCAGCCAGGGCAGACGCAGTGGCATCAGACGCTGTGATTACAGGTATTATTTTGGTTTGTGGTAGAGAGGCTTCAGTGCTATTTGATCCATGGTCTACATATTCATATGTTTCAGCATTATTTTCCCATTATCTGGATGTTATTTGTGATTCTTTGGGTTCTCCCTTGTATGTATCCACTCCTGTGGGCGACTCTGTAGTGGTAGACCGGGTCTACCGGGCTTGTGTGGTTACTTTCTGTGGGTTTGAGACTAGAGCCGACCTGTTTTTGCTTGATATGGTTCATTTCGAGGTCATCTTGGGCATGTATTGGCTATCCCCTCATCATGTTGTCTTGGACTTCCATGCCAAGACAGTTACATTATCCATGCTTGAGTCGCCGAGGTTAGAGTGGAGGGGTTCTTCAGTTAGTGCCTTCAGTCGGGTCATTTCCTTCATGAAAGCTCGGCATATGGTCGAGAAAGGGTGTCTTTCTTATCTTGCTTATGTGCGGGACACCACCGCCGAGTCTCCTACCATTGATTCAGTTCCTGTCATTCGGGAATTTCCGGATGTGTTTCCTGCAGATCTTCCAGGCATGCCTCAGATCGAGATATAGATTTCTGCATTGATCTGACTCCAGATACTCAGCCTATTTCCATTCCTCCTTATCGTACGGCTCCTAAGGAGCTAAAGGAACTGAAGGAGATACTTGAGGAGTTGTTGGCCAAGGGATTTATTAGGCCAAGTGTGTCGTTGTGGGGTGCTCCAGTCCTATTTGTGAAGAAGAAGGACGGGTCTATGCGGATGTGTATTGACTATCGCCAGTTGAATAAAGTGACCATCAAGAACAAGTATCCTCTGCCACACATTGATGATTTGTTTGATCAGCTAAAGGGTGCTCGTGTGTTCTCTAAGATTGATGTGAGGTCAGGTTATCACCAGTTGAAGATTCGGGCTTTTGATGTCCCGAAGACTGCATTTCGCACCAGATATGGCCACTATGAGTTCTTAGTGATGTCCTTTGGATTGACTAATGCCCCAGCAACATTTATGGACTTGATGAATAAGGTATTCAGGACGTATATTGACTCCTTCGTTATTGTTTTCATTGATGATATATTGATCTACTCACAGAGCCTGGGAGAGCACGAGCAGCATTTAAGAGTTGTGCTTTGATGAGTGGCGATTTTACCACTCATTTTGGCCTCTTTTCAGTAGATTTTGTGGTACTTAATGGATATTTGAGGTTACTATCAGTGTATAATTGCTCTATTTGCAGGAAAATGATGCCATGAAGTGGTTAAGGTCAAATTGGAGTGAAATTGAGCAAAAGAGAGTAAAGAAGAGAAAAGAGGAGGACAATGGCCGAATGCGATCGCATATGCAACATGCGAATCGCATTTCGAGCCTAGATATCGCATACCGCAACAAAAAGTTGAGCCCATTTTAATGAGTGAAATACGGTCAGATATGCGACCGCATATGAATCGCATCACCATCTGATTCCTGAAGCTACATTGTAAATGCGACGCACGAATGCGATCGCACATCACTAATGCGGA
>ML281787.1:72198-91660 GCA_005239495.1 Nicotiana undulata
GTTTTTGTCCACTTTTCACTCGAATTTTTGGCCCTCTATAAAAAGCATACCTTGGCAACATTTGATACATATATGTATATATATTTTAGAGATCGATATTTGGACATATTTTGAGCTTTGTAAATATATTTTGAGTAGAGAAGAACACGTATTGATTTGTGGGTTTGCACACACACTTTGGATTTGTAGATTTCGACATTGTGGTGAAGTTTTCTTTACCCATTTGTGTTTATTTCTTCATTTCCTTGCTTTGTATTGTATATCTAAGTGTGTAGTATTTTTCCAACACTTGAATATGGTTTATGGGAATATTCATATTTAAAGTGTGGATTAAATACCTTGTTGTGCTTATGTATTGAATGATTTTCATATATTTGTGAAGTGGGTGTTTGTTATTTTAATTATTCTTGTTCTTTAATGTTTCCAAAGGGATTAGCTAACCCTAGGACTCGCCCATTAACTCCGAATTAGTTTTGGAAAAGATTATTTGGGGTTGGGAAAGATTAATTAACAAGAACTTGAGGATTTAACCCTCATTTTATAGATTCTACCTAGGGATAGGATTGAACTACTTGTAGCCAAACTCGGAAGTGCTTAATCTCCTAATTGGGTTAGGGATAATTCAATTAGGAAGTCTTGTTAGTCTTTGGGAAAAGCTAATTAAGAAATGTTATCCGTGGCTAATTAACATTACCCGCTCATATTTGTAAAATCGTGAAATACATTGGATCGTTACTCGAGTGTAATACCCGAAGCATCGATACTTGTTGCCATCGATCATTTTAATTGCTTTCTAGGTTAGTTTATATTTTCGTATTTAGCTATAAACAATTATCAAAAACCCAAAATCATATTTGTTTGGCACTGCGCGATAAGTGATAATTATCTAGCATACCTAAACGCCCTCATATTATTCTCTGTGGGATTCGACCCCAACCTTGTTGGGTTACTATATTTGACAACGATCGCTTACATTCTTTTAAGGTGTAAATTGAGCGTATCAAATTTTGGCGNATGGGGCATGTGGTGTCCGGTGAGGGTATCAAGGTTCATCCGCAGAAGGTTGAGGCAGTTCAGAGTTGGACACGTCTTACTTCAGCTTCAGAGTTCAGGAGTTTTCTGGGTTTAGCAGGTTACTATTGTCGGTTCATTGAGGGATTCTCTTTTATGGCCGCTCCATTGACTAGATTGACTCAGAAGAATGCTCCATTTCAGTGGTCCGACGATTGTGAGGCGAGCTTACAGAAGCTCAAGTGAGCATTGACTTCAGCACTAGTGTTATCATTGCCATCTGAGTCTGGAGTATATACAGTGTATTGTGACGCTTCACGCGTCGGGTTGGGATGTGTGTTGATGCAGGATGGCAGGGTTATTGCTTATGCTTCACGGCAGCTGAAGGTTCATGAAAAGAATTACCCTGTGAACGATTTGGAGTTGGCGACGATTGTTCATGCTTTGAAGATATGGCGGCATTATCTATATGGTGTATCTTGTGAGGTCTATACTGACCACCACTGCCTGCAGTATCTGCTTAAGCAAAGGGACCTTAATTTGAGCCAGTGAAGGTGGCTTGAGTTATTGAAGGACTATGATATCACTATTCTGTATCATCCGGGCAAGGAAAATATAGTTGCGGATGCATTGAGCAGGCAAGCAGCTAGCATGGGTAGTTTGGCCTACATTTCAGCTGAGGAGAGGCCTTTAGCCTTGGACATTCAGTCCTTGGCCAACCGTTTGATAAGATTGGACCTTTCAGAGCCTCGTCGAGTTTTAGCTCATGTGGTAGCTTAGTCTTCATTGTTGGGAGAGATCAAGGCTCGACAGTTTGATGATCCACGTCTAGCAGATCTTCGGGATACGGTGGTCCAGGGCAGGGCCAAGGAGGTTACTTTAGGCGAGGATGGTGTTCTGTGGCTCCAAGGGCTATTGTGTGTTCCTGATATTGATGGACTGAGGGAAAGGATTCTAGTAGAGGCGCGCAGTTCTCGGTACTCTATTCACCCAGGAGCGACGAAGATGTATTGTGATTTGAGGCAGCATTACTGGTGGAGGCGGATGAAGAAGGACATTGTTCAGTATGTGGCCAGGTGTCTTAATTGTCAGCAGGTTAAGTACGAGCATCAGCGGCCAGGAGGCTTGTTCCAGCAGATGCCCATTCCTCAAGGGAAATGGGAGCGTATCACTATGGACTTTGTGGTTGGGTTGCCTCGGACTTTGCGGAAGGTTGATGCGGTTTGGGTCATTGTGGATAGATTGACCAAATCGGCACATTTCATTCCTGTTGCTACTACTTATACTACAGAGAGGCTAGCTCAGATTTACCTTCGTGAGATAGTCTGATTGCATGGTGTGCAAGGGTCTATCATTTCAAATCGGGGTCCTCAGTTCACTTCGCGCTTCTGGAGAGCTTTGCACAGCGAGATGGGTACTCATGTAGACCTCAGTTCAGCATTTCACCCTCAGACTGATGTCCAGTCAAAGCGTACAGTTCAGATTTTGGAGGATATGCTCAGGGCTTGCGTGATTGATTTCGGGGGGTTCTTTCCTTTAGCGGAGTTTGCATACAATAATAGTTATCATTCCAGCATCAAGATGGCTCCATTTGAAGCTTTATATGGTCGGCGATGCCATTCTCCGATTGGGTGGTTTGAGCCTGGCGAGGCCAAGTTATACGGTACAAATCTGGTGAGAGATGCTTTAGAGAAGGTGAAGATTATTCGGGAGAGGCTCCGCACCGCACAGTCTAGGCAGATCACCGGGCACGTGATGTAGCATTCATGGAGGGAGATAAGGTTATGTTGAAGGTTTCGCCGATGAAGGGCATTATGAGATTCGGGAAGAAGGGCAAGCTGAGCCCCAGGTTTATAGGCCCTTTAGAGGTATTGAAGCGAGTTGGAGAGGTTGCTTATGAGCTTGCTTTGCCTCCAGCCTTATCAGAAGTTCACCCAGTATTTCACGTATCCATGCTTTGGAGGTATCACGCCGACTTCTCGCACGTGGTTGATTACAGCACTATCCAGTTAGATGAGAAGCTGGGCTACGAGGAGGAGCCAGTGGCTATTGTTGATAGGCAGGACCGCCAGTTGAGGTCTAAGAAAGTTTTTGCGGTTAAGGTCCAGTGGAGGGGCCAACCGGTTGAGGAGGCGACTTGGGAGTCCGAGCAGGACATGCGGAGCAGATATCCACACCTATTCAGCACTCCATGTACGATTCTAGTCCCGTTCGAGGATGAATGTTTGTTTAAGAGGGGGAGAATGTAACGACCCAGCCAGTCGTTTTGCATGTTAGGATCCCGTTTCCTTAAATGAAACCTTCCATATCGGCTATTTGTTCTTTATGACTCACGGGAGCGGGTGGTTCGGGATTTGGGAATGAATTGGATGGTTTAGGAACACTTGGTTCCTTAAGGCTAGCCTATTTGGCCAAGTTTGACTTCGGTCAACATTTTGAGAAAACAACCTCGGAATCGAGTTCTCACAGCTCCAGTAGCTCCGTACAGTGATTTTGGACTTGGGCGTATGTTCGGCTCGGGCTTCTGATAACTCGGGAGTGTTTTGGCGCCCGTAATGGAAATCAGGATTTCCTTAAGTTTAGAATTTGGTCTGGAATGGGACTTCATGCTATTGAAGTCCGAATGGAATTCCGAGGCCGGCAATAGTTCTGTATAGTCATTTATGACCTGTCTGCAAATTTTGGGGTCATTCCGAGTAGTATAGATCCGTTCCGCGCAATGTAATGAATTCTAGAATTTCAAAGTTCTTAAGTTTGATTAATTTAGTTTTGGGGTTGAATTTTGAGTTCCGTTGTTTTCTTTCACGTTTCGGAAGTTCGAGCGAGTCCGTATCATGAATAAAGACTTGCCGGTGCTTTTGGACGGGGTCCCGAGGGGCTCAGATGAGTTTTGGACCCCCGGGAGCTAAGTTGGAAAAACTAGAATTTTCTGTATCTGGTTTCCTTCTTCGCGTTCGCGGGAGGGTGGCCGAGTTCGCGAAGAAGGAATTGGGCAGGGGCTACAAATACTCTACGCATTCGCGTTCCCCAGCCCGCGTTCGCGATGGGTTGGGCCCCCTGGCCTTTGCATTCACACCCCTCCAGCCGCGTTCGCGAAGGTCTAGCCCAGCTAGCCTCCGCGTTCGCGGGCCCTTCGTCGCGTTCGCATAGGGTCCAGCCAATTGGGCAGGCCCAGCTACCACTTGTCTTTGCGTTTGCACCCGTCCAACCGCATTCGCGAAGGTCTAGCCCAGCTAGCCTCCGCATTCGCGGGCTCTCTATCGCGTTTGCATAGAAGGGCCTTTTGAGGCCTGGGCCATTGGCCTTCGCGGACGCGATGCGCCTGCCGCGTTTGAGATGAAGGGACATCTGGGCAGGGTAGTTATATACGGGAATTAAGTTATCCTCTCCATTTCCATCTTTTTCCTTGAGTTAATTGAGATCTTGCAAGAGGACCCTTCAACCTAGTACTTGAGGTAAGTAAATTCCCTACTTAACACTAGTTTAAACATCAATTTCTAGTTAAATCCTCTATTAATTTATCTAAATCATGGGGAAAAAAATTGGGTAGAAATTCCTAGGGCTTTGATAATTAGTGAATTATCCCTTTTTAGCCATGAATTCCTAAATAAATTAGGTAATTACGATCCTTAGACTTCGGGTAATTCATTCCTTCGATGATTTTCAAAATCCGAACACGTGGGCCCGGGGTCGAAATTTCAAAAACCTTCAAGAATACTATATTTTGGGAATTTCTTGTTAGTTCTTATTCTTGGAGCATAAATTGATTCAATCATGCTATGTTTGGCTAGTTGTGAGCCGTCGAGGGTTGTTTTGGAGCTTTGGGCGCATTCTTGATCCGGTCTTTGGTCCGAAGAGTGCTTCGTCGAGGTGAGTCTCCTTTCTAACTTCGTAAGAGGGAAATTGTCCCTCTAGGTAACCTTTGTTTCTATGTGATATTGTTTGGGGGCTACGTACGCACCGAGTGATGAGAGTCCGTACGTAGTGGCTATTACTGCTTCGTCCGGGTAGTTAGGACACAACATCTTCATTGTTTTTCCCTGTTGTAGCATAAATATGACTTTTATACTTGTGTGATTGGTATTGTTGTCTTTGAACGTTGTGATACTTGGCTTGATGTAAGTGTGATAAGAGAATCACGGGATGGGATCGGGTTGTACGCCATGGCAGAGTGACGAGTGCTAATATTATGGGATCGGGTCGTACGCCACGACAGAGTGATGATTGATTATATTATGGGATCAGGCCGTACGCCACAACAGAGTGATGAGAGAGTATATTATGGGATCGGGTCGTACGCCACGACAGAGTGATGATTGATTATATTATGGGATCAGGCCGTACGCCACAACAGAGTGATGAGAGAGTATATTATGGGATCGGGCCGTACGCCATGGGGAAGAATACAGGATGGGATCGGGCCGTACGCCACGGCGGAGATTGAGACTATAGGGTGGGATCGGGCCGTACGCCACGACGGAGCGATGTGAGTGAGAACCATATGGGAGCGGGCCGTACGCCACGTCGGATACCAAACTTGTTTGATTTGAGATTGTTATTTGATGACTGGATATTGGTGTACTTGATTATTTGTTTTACTTGCCTACAGTTTTCCTTACATCTGCTTACTTTATTACTGTTGGACCTTAGTGAGTATCGAGTCGACCTCTCATCACTACTTCTTCGAGATTAGACGGGATACTCACTGGGTACATATTTATGTATGTACTCATGTTACACTTTCCTTTCTTTTTGCACTTGATTTTGCAGGTCCAGAGGCTGGTCCGTCTAATTATCAGTCCAGTGCTAGATATTGACCGAGTGGCTATACTTCACGGTGAGCTGTCCTTCTTGGCGACTTCCTGGCAGCACCCTGGAGTTTCCTTGTC
This sequence comes from Nicotiana undulata, assembly GCA_005239495.1. Taxonomy (NCBI): domain Eukaryota; kingdom Viridiplantae; phylum Streptophyta; class Magnoliopsida; order Solanales; family Solanaceae; genus Nicotiana; species Nicotiana undulata. The sequence continues at coordinate 78,099 of ML281787.1, forward strand.
ATATTTTCTTTGTCTTTTGTTCAGACTGAGGCTATCTATATATATATTCAGTTATTGTATATTCAGTAGTTGCCGGTGGCACTCGTGACACTAGTTCCTGGCACACACACGCAATTATTATTTTGGGTTTTGGCTGTGCATATGTTATGCGATGTGCCTATCGGTTGATTTCTGCACCTGTGGTTCTATCTCGTATCATTTATCATTATTGTGATTTATCCATTTAAAATTGGTAGTTATTAAATTGTTAACCAAAAGGGAAAGGGTAACACCTAGTGTATTTCATATTGGCTTGCCTAACCACGCTGTTGGGCGCCATCGCGACCTGAATTAGGATTCGGGTCGTGACAACTCCTTTCTTTCTTTTGTTATTGTTTACTCTTTTATTCCTCACTCAATTTTCTTTCTTAAGGCTATGATCGAATCCTATGTGGATTGCCTACATATCACGGCGCCGCGTGAATCAGATCATCACGTAGTTCAAAGGATAAATCGGAAGGAAGGAAATAACATTTTTTCCAAAACTTTCATTCATTAGATAGAATACTTCAGTACCTTTATTTTTAAACTACAAAAGACTCAAGACACACTTTCTTGGAAATGTAAAAAGAACTACAGTGGACTCAGACAGGACTACAACAGGAAAATGAAATACGGACTCGAAAACATCAAGAATACATCAGTGCTTCCATTGCTCCAAGGACCCGTGAGGCATAATTCGACCTTGCCACGGGCTTGCGTGCCATATCCTGCTAGATGCGGTATAGGTAATCCATTATCTTGTGGACGAAGATCATTACCGCTGCGAAGAAAATGGTCCGAGTCATATCTTCGCATTCCTGGCATTTGGTGACAATGTAATCGGTTATCTCCCGGACCCTTTGCCTGATGATACCTTTTTCCTGAAGTAGACGTCCGATCTGTTGAGATCTTTCCTCTAAGACCTGGGCGTCTTTGTGACTCTACTCCTGCCATTGTTGCAATTCTTCTTCTAACTGAGCCCACATGGTATAACACTGTTCTCTCTCTGCCTTAAATCTTTTTGCTTGTTTGGCCATTTTGTTTTCAAAGGTGGCCATCCTTTCCTTTAATCCCATAACTTCTTGGTCATGCTTTCTCTTTATTTTTTGCACAAATTCTGCTTTTTCTTCTGCACTTTTTGCCAACTTTTCCCGAACTCGGGTCAAATTTTCTTAGGCCTTGTCTAGGTCATCACCGTAGCTACACAACGTTTTCTTGAGACTGGTGACAAGCCTTTCATCAGCTCTTCTTCTCTCAGGGTTTTCAATGATATCTTCATTTTCTGGATCTGAGCCTAGAGGGCTTCATTTTCTTTGTTAGCCTGTTTCTTTCCCCTTTGGCTGCGGCGGTTTGCAAAGTGTTTTCAAATTTGAGCTCCCTGATCTGGGCGTCCAGTTTACTTATGGTAGCTCGGTAGTTGTTTTCTTTCTCTAACCAAACCTAGTGCTCCTGTGTCTGTTCAGTGAAATGCTGCACGTGAGGTCTTTTCGCAAGTCGTTCCGACTCTTGGTGTTCTCTGCCTCTTCTACCATACCAAGAAGTGTAAGCTGGCTCCACTTCCCCTCTGGATAAATTTCTTACCCGAGTCTGAGGCTCTAAAAATCTGCACTGGTTCCAGATCTGGCGGACCTTGTTCTCAGGAAATGCATCTCTCAGACATAGCTCAATGGCTTGTTGGCTTAGGTCCTCATCATGTGGAACACCCTGTTTTCTTCCCAACTTCCCTAAGACCCGATGTGGGGCATATGGATGGATACTCCGCAGACCCATTAACAAAATATAGCACACCTCAGCAGACATATTGATAACATCGCCGACAGGGAGCCACTAGAATGTCCACTCGATTCGGTCGGCAGTCAAGGAACTCAAATGTGAGTGCCAGACCTCTGTGCCCTCAGGAAATTTGTGGCCCTCTACCCGAGTATTGTGTTCTTCGATACAACTCAAACCGGTTAAGCCGTAGTTCATGTAACCTGGGCGGTGACAGAGGTGCTCGATCATCCAAATATGTAGGAGCATAATGCACCCTTCAAAGAATTTTCCCCCAGACTGGAAAATTGTCAGAGCACGGTAAATCTCGGCTAAGATCATTGGTATAAGAGTGCCATTGTTTTTCTTCAACATGAAATCCGCCATCCCCACCAGTCCGATATCTATGAGTCTGTCACTCCTGGGGCAGATTAAGGTGCCCAGGAATGCTACCACGAAAGCTAACCCCCGGCGGGCTTCCCATTTATCCTGGTTCGTGTGGTGAGTTAGACCAGTGTTATAAGCTTCGTAACCCCGAGGATCTCCATAACGTTTGTACAGGAAATAGAAAGTGCAGAACCCTTAAGAAAGGTGTGAGTCTTGAATGTCCCGACTAATGTTTAAAAGATCTAAGAACTTATGTGGAGTTACCACCCTGGGGGCCATCGGATACCGACTTCTAATATTGTCACTGAGATCAGCATACTCCGCTATTTCCTCTAGCGTGGGTGTCAACTCAAAGTCTGAAAAGTGGAACACGGTGTGGGCGGGGTCCCAAAATGATACTAGAGCTTCGACGATGTCCAACCTTGGCTTGTTTTTTAGAAGACCAGTGAGTCCGCCTAAAGCTTTTACAACAGACTTTCTACTAACTTCCCCCAAGTCGCTCTACCACATATGGAGTCCCAAGGGAATTTCCTCAACGGCCTTAAAGGGAATGTTTTGAACAGTGTTCATCCTGCATATTTGTTTAAATGCTTTGATTAAGAAAACAAAGTCATGATAAAATTTGACCGAAGGTGAAGAAAAGTGTTATTTTTGCAAAGGTTTTGTAATAAAAGATGAACCATCCTTGCGAATACGACCCTTCAATACTTCGGGTAGGAATTTTTTAGAGCTGTTCTCGCTAATTGGGTCAAAATTTTGGAAAAGACCACAGGTGGCTATTTTTGCAAAAACAGCCTTCTCGCGCTCGTTGGGACAATTGGCCATTTAGGCAAGAACGACATCACCTAATTTTGCGACCGTATATTTCTATTTTGATTTTGAAAAAATGAGGTTGGACCCGAGGAGGGTTGCCTACGTATCCCACACTGGTGAGAATCAAACAATGCGTAGTTCGGGAAATCTCGACATAATTTTGAAAAATATGCACCGACTCACTTTGTTTTGAAATACTATTTTTAATTTTCAGAAATTTTGGCAGAGTTTCGGGATGATTATGAATATCAGGGCTTTTTTTTTCAAAAAATCAAATAAATCTCCTATTCTACTTCTCTCTTGGTTTTTCCGTTATCTTCTTTTAGACGGTCAACAAACAAGCCATAACAAAATGTTGTACACATAGCAAGTAGGATGCATCAAGATGGTCTTTTATTTTGGGTTCACCTGTCCTAGACGAACCCAAACCCTGTGTTGAGTCCCCTAAGTCAAATGCACGTGATGCAAATAAGCGTTCCTACTAGGGATCCAGCATGAGGCTATGTTATACTAGGTTTACATCCTGGGGTTTTGCTCTAGACAAGGCTTACCCGAGTGGACAGCTCGAGCCGAGGTCTGGGCAGCGTACCGGGAATACAGAAGTTTCACCGGCTTTGCAACTTGTCCGTACCTCATTCTAAAATTTTGATGACTCTAACAAAAAAGAAGTCACACAAAGTGCACACTTCCCAGATGATTTATAAGATTCAGAGAGAAGAAGGGTTTCGGTACAGTTTTATATGCAATTCAGATAAATATCAAAGCTGTAAATGCGGCATTAGCACGTAAAATCAGATAATGAAAGACAAAACATAACAGTTATATAAGCTCGAATTCTTGAACCCTGAACCAGAGATTCTGGGTTCCGTTCCCAGCAGAGTCGCCAAAGCTGTCACACCTCCTTTTTCACTACCCCTGATTAATGAAGGGTAGTAAGGGAGTTTTTCCAATTAAAGTGACATTGTTCGGATTTGGGATTTATTTATTATTTCAGAGTCGCCACCCAGATTTTTGACGATGCTCCGGGACACCGTTTTGCTTCGAAAATCCTAAACCGAGGAATTTTGACTCTTTTTTTTTTATTTGTCTGCGACCAGAAATTCGAGTAAGGAATTCTGTTAACCCGGGAGAAGGTGTTAGGCATTCCCGAGTTCCGTAGTTCTAGCACGGTCGCTCAACTATTATTATTTTGCCTAAATTATCTTATTGTTTACGTGTTTTAACCCGTTGTGTATTTGGCCTTTTTAAATTTTGGTCGCTTTTGACATTTATGGATTTATCTTGAAAACAAGTCACGAGGACTTGCACTTGTCTACTTTTGGACATATTACAATACGCCACATGAAATGCACCCGCAATTGCAACACGTGATTTTAACATAGTTTGAAGTTGAAGTCGGGGACATGAGTTGACGCACCCGAGTGTAGATTACGTAGTCAAGACTATGGTCGTGACAGTTTTATAATGCCTATTTGAGGCGATGTTTGACTATTCTTTATGTTTTCTATTTGAAGGAGTATTTTAGTTTTAAGACCAATTAGGATGTTTATTGATTTATCTTGGACAAGTCACGATGGCGTGCACTTGTTGTTTTTGAACACACGGCAAACACGTCGCATGAAATGCACCCATGATCGCTATGTGCGTTTTTATTTATTGTTTGGAGTTGAGGGTCAGGGGCACGAGTTTCCACTCCCGAGTGTAGGTTATGGTAATTTTGAAATGATATTTTATTCTTTACCAAAATTCAAACTAAAAGGTATCATTCTACCTAGAGGATTGCCTAAAATAATATTCATTAGCCTAAAGGACAACATATTTTGAGCTACGGCCACATTTAGCCTTGAATTATTTCAAATTTTTTGACCAATCTTAATTTGGATATTTAACAAGAAGGGATTTGTATAATTTGAACTAAATACTACTAAATACAGGTATAAACAGAAACATTGCACTTAATAATTCTGAATGATATTCAGGAGAAAATTTGCACATTTAATGTCATTTTTTCCAGTTATCAGAGGGACATTGTTTGGGAGAATTATACTCATATGTATCAAAATTCACCAGATTAAGCACAAGTAATCACAGGATTTTTGAGGACGCAAGTTATCAAAAATGAAGTTTAGAGTTTTGGACAGATTATTCTTAATACCAAGATCATACTAGTTCTAAATGCTTTTAAATTTGTAATCTAGAACTACTTTGTGGGTTCTTTTTAAAGAAGGGTGTAGCGCGAACAGCTTTACAAGTTCAAGCTTGACCGTTTAGAACACAGGAGTTGAAGTTGAAATTCATTCGTAAAATATGTGCATACGTTGGTTTCAGAAAATTTATAAGATGCGAAATAAACTGGGAGTAATTAACTAATTCCGACTTATATTGAAGACAATCCAAAATCAGAAATAGTTGTTTTCAAATCAATAAGTGTTTGTAAAATCCTATACAGGCTAATTTGAATGTACACTCCATTTTTATCTACTGTTATCATGCTATTTTTAGAAACAGGGACTCAAATTGTAAGTTTGACATTACTAAAGCCTTCTTTTCCAAAATCAGTGTGAGCAACCAAACAGAATTAAATGTACAGTCCAGTTTAGGTTACAACATAGAAGAATTACAGCATCATTTTTTCAAAAGAGAGAAAACTAAAATGGCGACTTCAAGCTAGTTGTCTGACTTGAATTCTTCTAACGTTGTACATGCGAACCTTCTTTCGCAACCCGTGGAACACCCCAAATAATTGGGTGTGCTATGCATCCACCAGACCAAACAGGACCATGAAAAGAGGTCAAGTTTAAACCTGATGATGCTATGCTAAGCTATACTAAAAAGTAGAATTATTTGTGCATTCTTTTGGTGTGAACCTGACCATGAACGGGTCAGATTTTAATCCCATAATTCCAACACTAAACTAAGTCTAAATCTATATGGAGACTTCCTTACTGACTCTCTTTAGTGACTAAAGAAACACAAATAAGAGCATCTTTTAATCTAAAACTATAAGTCCAAAATTTTACTATTTGAACAGTAGTGACAACAGACCTTCAGACATTTTATAGGATGAATCATACCATAAAAGAGGTTAGACTCAACCTTGATGATGCTATACACCCCTCTATCAGAACATGTTCCTGCCTTTTTATGGACTGAATCTGACCATAGAAGGGGTCAGATTCAACTCCATAGAGGTCATCTTTTATGTCTATTGACATTCAACTCATACTTGTACTATGACTTGTTTTTAGGCATTTTTTAGAGAATGAATCTGATCATCTTAGAGGATTTAGATTCTTTACTCTGGAGAGCCTTTTGATTACCCACTTTATCCGTAAAAGAGGGTGATTTCCAGCAACTAGGCTACTTTTTATGCACTACCATGGGGTGAATTTGACTATTAAGAAGTCAGACTCATCTACCCTAGTGCCAACATTCTAAACTATCTAGATACTTACTTGTTGAATCTATTCAATGACCAAAGAAACTCAATCAAAAGCGTATTTCTGCACTCTTATGGAAAGAACCTGACCATAGAAAAGGTCAGGTTCAACATCCTAGTGCAGATTGCTCCATTAATGGACTAACACAAAATCAATACTCAAAGCATTTTAACCAACTTAAAGGTAACCAGAATAATTCCAAAGATTTAGATATTGCACACACAACACATATTCAGATTCATTAACATCATATCAACCCCTCTTACTTCAGATTTATAGACCAAGAACAAGGAGAAGAAGATTAAGATTAACATAATCTCGAAACATAGCAAAAATCAAACATTTCAGCATCAAACTAACAACAAATTCTGAGTCTAAACAATTTCATTTAAATTTCAATGTTACATACCTCTTTTGAAGAGAAAATAACGAGGATCCCGACCAAATAAAGGTCAGGCAGACAGTAAAAATAGCTAAGAGGAGACATATTCAGCAGCAGCAAAAGCAGAACAAACTAGAAACCCAATGAAAGCCAATAGGAAGAAACAACCCAGAACTTTAGTATTTAGACCAAATATTTCGAAACCAGAATAAAATAAGAACCAATTTGAGAAAACCTATAAGAACTTGATGAACTCTTGAAAGAACAATCAGATTTTTTCACTCATATTTTTGGGAAATTTTCGTTTACAAAGGAAAAACTATTTTAATTTTTATTTTCAGATGTTTTCAACAACTACCATGTATAAAGAGTAGATAAAGGAGAGCAGAGCTTTTTGTGTGTGAAGAAAAGTGATTTTCAGTCTCCAAAAAATATCCTCCTTTTTGTCTAAAGGGAAGGGCCTATTTATAAAAGGCTTGGGAATGGGATATGCTTTGGTATATTCCCCACCTAAATGAGTTGAAAATAGTACCAAAGTAGCTGTCACCCTTATCTTTTGGGAAAGCTGCCCTGTTCTAGAAGATTCCTAACCCTTAACATTACTTTCTCACCCCCGTAAAAATCTGATTCATTGACTCTAGAAGGTTCCTGGGTTAGTCAATTAAGGGACTTATCTATTTAACATGGGTTAGTTGATCCTATAACTTACTTTAGTTAATTAAACCTCATTAGTTATTCTTAACTAGAATTAGATTAAGGGACTTAGTCAATTAAGGGACTTAATTCCTAACTGATTTCAGACTAGTTTAGGAGTTTAGGTTAAATAAATTAATTCAATTAATTGATTAGGTTCCTAGAGTTAGTTTTCTAATTTCACTATTGTTTATATCAGTTTTAGGGGTATCCCTAATCAACTAATTAATAGCTAACTGATCAGACTATACTAGATCAAAGATGGGTTAGGGTGAAGTCGAATCAACACTAATCTAAAATCAGAGACAAGCATCGGGGATCAAATAGGTGAGCATAATATATGAAGAAAGCCTAAACATGGTCATACAATTGATTACTCACAAATAAGAACCAACAAATTAAAAGTCCTAACACCTAAACATATTTATCAAAACAAACAGGAGTAATTGATAACTAAACTAGGGCAGTGTGAATCAAGAGGAATACGAACATATATATGAAGCAAGAGTAAAACCCTAGGCTAGGATACGATTATCGAAAAACCTAATAAAAATATGACATACATTTGGGGTTTCAGATTAATCAAGGAAAAGAACACATAAACACACAGGGGAAATCAGAGACAGAATAGAAAACAAAAGAAAGAAAAGGCTAATCTAATCAAGGTAATAATAATACAGTGATTAAACAATAACGTATTCGTAATTTGCATAATAAAAGAAAAGAAACAGGTAGAAAAGGAAAAGGGGGATACCCGTTTGAAGGGTTTGGCTGGAAAGTTTTGACTCGCCGGACTTTGGCCGGACTCCGGCGGGTTTGAAAACGAGTCAAGCCCACATGAATCAATTTCTCTTGTCAAGAGCAACTGTTTCATGTAGGTCCGAGCCGTTGAATCATTCGAGATCGACTGGTGTAGCAATTTATGTTTTCAGATTCTTAGATCCGAAATTACTCACAACTGGATGTTCTTTTGGAGAAACCAAGGCTGGGACGGGGTTAAGGAGGATATGAGGATTATTTGGTACCAATTTGGGGTCGATTGGTGGTGCTCCGCCGCCGGAGGTGATTTTCGGCCGGCAGAGCTAAGGCGACAGACGGTGGTTTAGGGCAGAGGCTAGAGAGACGGAGGGGGGTCGTCTCTAAGGGGTGTTAGACTTTGGTTCATGAGGGGGTAGGGGGGTGTGTGGAGCAGTTATATAGTGGGGTGCGAGAGGGGTTCCCACCCGTTAGATCAAAAGAGATCAACGACTGAGATTTTTTCATAATCTAAACGGGGTCGTTTGGATAGGGCTGGGGCCGGCCGGGTAAATGGGTTTATTGGGCTGGTCATTTGGGTAGTGTAGAGATAGGTTTTTGGGCCTGGGAAGGTTAGCCCAGGTCCGACTTTAAGCTTAATTTTTAACAATTTAAACTAATTAATCACTCTAATTAAATTAAAACTTAATAAAAAATGGTAATCAATTCTAATTTAGTCTTTGCCTAATTAGTTGATAAATTAATTAAGAGTAAAAATTAATTAGTTTAAAATATCCCTAATCATTTAAAGTTTAAATAATTAATCCTTAAATCTAACATTATGCCAAAGAATCATCATTTTGTTGTTGTTTATTTTAATTAATTACAAACAATAAATTTGTAATATCTTGACAATAATGGTGCACCTAATTATGTAATTTTAAATAATTTTAAAAGACGAATTATGAATATGCAAAAGCAAAACCATTCACAATTAATCACTAAAATTCAACAAAATTTTATAAAATTAATTTATTATATTGAATTTTGTAGGAGTATATGGTGGGTGAAAGATCACGTGCTCACAGTTATAAATCCAGTAGAGCCTTAACCTGACCTCGTCACTACTTGACTGGGGTTAGGTTTGGCACTTACTGGATACCAAATTGTGGTGTGCTCATGCCCTTTCCTGCACATGCTTTCGTGTGCAGATCCAGGTACGAGTTTCCAGCCGCGTGGCTAGAGGTCGTTGCATAAGTTCCAGGAGACCGTAAGGTATTTTTGCCGCATCCGTAGAATCCTCCGAGTCACCTTCCATTCTGGTCTATATATAGAGATTTTTCTATGTACTTTCTTTCCAGTTGTTTAGAGCTACTGTAGTATAGAAGCTTGTGACTGTAATGTGACATTCCGGGTTTTATGATTTTTACTTGTACATGCCGAGCGGCGTTGTTATGCTTATTTAGACTTTATTTTCCTATTTTTACTTTTATCGCTTTTAATTAAGATTTATCCGTAAAAGTTTAGGCTTACCTAGTCGTAAAGACTAGGTGCCGTCACGATACCTTTCAGATGGGTAAATCGGGTCATGACACTTGTTTGAAAGCAAAAGTAGTGATTGGTTATTGATTTGTTTGCGAAAAGCGGTAAGTGTCGTGTCTTTGACTTAAGGGAATTAGGACTTGTTGATCTATTTATTACATGATTATGAGCAGGAACAACACATATGCGAGGTGGCAAATGTATATGTGTTGTCATGGGTTGAAGCATGCGGGTTAAGTTTTTACCTTTATGTCGTTATTTATTCCACGTTATATTTGTTGCATGCTTTGATTTGCACATGTCCGTACTTGTTATCCCTGCCTTACTTGTAATCTGTTATTTAATTATTACTTGATTCGATTTATTCATTCTACACTAAATACCTATTTACCTTCTATATGTTCCTATATGTATTAGTTGTATATCTTAATTGTGTCATATTTTTACTTGTGTTATTGTCTTTACATTACTTGTTGCACTTCATGATTTTATTCCGATTGTGTGAGTCTTTTAGCTATTCTTGTAATGATAAATTGTCGAGGTTGGGGAACACGAGGTATTGGTTATTCTCTGTTTGTATTGGTAGTTCCTTGATGTTCTATACGCTTTGTTTCCTTTTGTGCCGAAATTACTAGATTTGTTTGTTGAGTTGTTCATCTTAATGAGTTGATATTTGGAACGGGTTGTGTACCGCAACAAATATTAATATGATATTAGGATCGAGTTTCCCTGTCACGACCCTAATTTTTCTCTGTAGAATATCGTGATGGCACCTAGTCTCTAAGACGAGGTAAGCCTAACATTCATGCGAAAATAGTGAAAATAATAATTAAAGTCTCAAAACTCAGCAACTATATAAAATAACTCTGCAACTCAGCGTATACAACTCCCAAGACCATGCGAATACAAGTCAAAAGCTCTAATAGTAGTACTGCATACTCCTATACATCAATATCTATAAAAGTGTAAGGAAAAGAGAATAGTCAAGATAGAGGCGGACTCCGAGGCTTGCGGGCGTGTCACGACCAAAAAACTACTAGTCGTGATGGCACCTAACTCGACCCGCTAGGTAAGCCAACTGACAGACAAAACAAGCCAAATGAAATTATAGGAAAATAATGAAGAAATATCTGAGCTTTTCCAAATTTCCGAAGAACTTGTAGTACAAATCATGAGTTTCTAAGAATTTGAATTTACAAGCTGATTCAAATAATTACACGATCTCTTGAAAACTACATTAACAGACTAATAAAAATCTAAGGCCATGAAGGACAAGTATCGGCTATATCCGGAATGCACGAACATCTTTAGGGTCATCTCCCAACATCACCATCAGCTCCTCTCTAAAAGTCTGCACACAAGGTGCAGAAGTGCAGTATGAGTACAACCGACCGTATGTACTCAGTAAGTATTTTGTCTAACCACATTGAAGTAGTGACAAGCTTTTTTAATAAAAATGTGCTAACTAGTAAAAGTATGTACCGAAATATAACAATAGAACTATACTACAATATAACAGAATAGAGTACACGAAAAGAATGTACAAAACAATAACAGAGTACTGGAAGAAAACATAATTCAACAGGTATCAATATCTCATCCTTTCCTTAGAGAGAACACCAATAAATCACAATAATCACCTCAAAACTTTCATACTGTAAGAAATATACTGAAGACATAAACTCCAACGACACGGCAACACCCAACATGCATTTATCTTATCCTCACCAATTATGCGTAAAACAGTACCAACCGAATGGAAGAAATGCCCAAAACAGAAATGACAAAGTAGGAATTACGCAAATAGTCATGAAGAACAAGAATGTACATGAGAACATCAGTAACTGACTAGACAGAAAGCATAGAGGTAATGTCAACGATTAGGAAAAAAGAATGTAACTCCAACTAACTAGCATGGTGAAGGCATGAAGATAGATATGACAAATAAGGAAGCGAACACATGATCTTTATACGTTAACAAGTATATACATGAACAACTAACATGGAAGAAGGCCTATACTTAAGTGCAATAAAATAGATGACATGGATGCAATCATAACAGCAGGAAACAGGCATGATATTAGAAAGCTAAGCAAATAGAAGGCATGGTAACACGACAACAATTGTGATAGAGGATAAAGACAGAATAGTAATGACAAATCACATAAGAACCATGAGCACGACAATAACAACTCAAGGTAAAGACATGAAGATATCCGCAAGAAAAGGATATCACGACATAATGCATGCCCGTCGTCCTCACTTGCACGGAAACACCCTTTATGCCATTATCTCACTATAACATGAAAGCGTAATAATATAAATGCAATGACACGACATCACCCTTCGTGCTTTTACTCACATAATATGGCATGACATCACCCTTCGTGCTTTTACTCTCAATGATATGGCACGACATCACCCTTCGTGTTTTTAGTCTTAATAATATGGTACGACATCACCCTTCGTGCTTTACACTCTCCTCACATGATAATGTTGAAAGTACAAGAGGGGGGTGGGGTGAATTGTAGCCTTTTTAAGTTTCTAGTCGATAACTCTTCAAATGTCACGACCCAATTTCCCTCTATTGGGTATCGTGACGGCACCTAGTCTTAAGGACTAGGTAAGCCTAATATTAAATGAACATAAAACATAATATCAAAACTTTTAAATGCTTTTTGAAATAAATCTCTATACATTGCACATCTTCCCAAACCGGTGAGTACAAGTCATAAGTTATAAAGAATTTACGCTAAAATTTCTAATTACCACTGTACGGAAATAAGTACAACAGTGTATGAAGAAAAAATATAAGACGGTGTCTCCGAAACCCGCGAACGCTGTAGCGGATTTACCTTGAGTCTCCACAACAGCAACTGTGCTGCTAACTATCGATCGACCGGCTATGCAAAAACCTGGAATCTGCAAAAAAATGTGCAGAAGTGTAGATTGAGCACACCAGAGCGGTGCCCAGTAAGTATCAAGACTAACCTCAGTGAAGTAGGGACGAGGACTAGTCAGGACGCCACTCGTCTAATGAAGCTAAACAAGTATAACTATAGAATTAATGGAAAAATGATATACAACTAAAGGCTACGCACAATGATTAACAATACAACAAATTCGATAAGGGAGGAAAATAACAAGTATCAACGGAGAAACATGAAATAACACAAAAGGGTGGATAGAACACACTAAATCTGGAATGTAAATAAACAGCAAGGACAAGTGATGACTTCACCACTTCCACTACTTATACATCAATTCGTAGTCGTCCCCACGAGGTTTCGAACCTCGGATAAATCACCATTAGCGGGTCTCAATATCCGAACCCTAACACTTGGCATCTTGTGCCCTCATTCGAGTAATAACTGCACAGACGACTCGCGTGCCAATTGGGTCATTTTCACACATATGGTAAGTACAACGAGAATGTCTATACTTGACAACAACAAGGAACCCTTAATTGCATAATAGTGCCTAACTGCGTGTATGCTTGTGCAAGTGTCCTAGCATGATTCAACCGCCAATAACAATAAGGAAAGAAAAAGGAAAACACGTACATTATCTTCTTACAATTTCCACACGAATAAACTCACATAGTAAATGTTCCATTACACTGTACCAACAACAAAGAATGCCCCCAAGCCAACAAAATTATCACAAACGATCCCTGACATAGCCCACCTTGTCTCGCTACGTGTGCAATAGTAAAGTATATGCCCGCCTTGTTTCGCAACACGTGCATAAACATGTTCCCACCTTGTCTCGCCACATGCACAACCCCCCCCATATATATA
>ML281788.1:0-14397 GCA_005239495.1 Nicotiana undulata
AGTCTAATTATCCATTTCTAATCATTCTTCCTAAAATTCCAAAATTTGACCCCGGGCCCACATTGTCGAAACTCGAAGTTCGGACCAAAACCCGATCACCCATAACCCCACGATTAAGAATATACAATTTGTTTTTAAGATTCGACCCCAAATTGTGGTTGAATAACCCAAAAATCCAAAAACCTAGGTTCTACCCATTTCCCTCAATTCCTACCTTAGTTTCCATGTTTTTAGGCCTAGAATTTAGTGATTAATTGAATAAATTAAGAGGAAACGAGATCAAGAGCACTTACCTATGGAGTTATGGAGGTTGGGGAGCTTGATTCTCGGTTATGGAGGTTTGAGGAAGAAGGAAGGGGTGAAGAATGACAAAAATCCCGTATAAGGTTCTGTTTTGGATTTATAAAATAACTGGGCGATTTTGTCCTCTGCGATCACGGAAAAGGGGATGCGATCGCAGAGCTTGAAGTTGTGCTACTATGCGATCAGGCGTCTGCGATCGCAGACGAAGCAATGCGATCGCAGAGAGATACTACCCAGCCCCCACCTGACTCCACTGACACGCTATGCGATCGCGGAAAGAGGAATGCGATCGCGGAGAGCATCTGGGCATAAGTCTGCGATCGCGGAGGTAAACGTGCGATCGCAGAGAACAACAATTTATTTCCCCCAATTAAGCCTATGCGATCACAAATCAATAGCTGCGATCACAGTGAAGGAAACACCGGACACCAGCAAAATGCAATTACACCAGATTTTCTAACTTGAAACCATCCCGTTAGCCACCCGAAACTCACCCGAGCCCTCGGGTCTCAAAACCAAAAACACACACGTCTCCCAACACATCCTACGGACTTGTTCAAGCTTTTAAATCATCAAAATATCATTAAAAACATGGAATTAAACCTCAAAACTCTTAGAAATTTCTTAAACTTCAAAAACTGCTAAGTTTCCCATTTTTAATCCGAATCACGTCATTTCGAGTCCGTTTTACACCAAATTTCACAGATAAGTCACATAACATATAATAAACCTGTTCCGGGCTCCAGAACCATAATACGGGCCCGGCAACACGATTTTCACATAATCATCCATTATCCTTTATTATTTTCAGAAAATAATTTTCTTTAAAAATTCATTTCTCGGGTTTGGGACCTCGGAATTCGATTCCGGGCATATGCCCAAGTCCCATATTTTCCTACGGACCCTCCGGGACCGTCGAATCACGGGTCCGGGTCCGTTTACCAGAAATGTTGACCAGAGTCAACTATATTCATTTATTCATTATCATAACTCATTTTCATCAAATTTTCACATCATAGCTTTCCGGCTACACGCTCGGGCTGCGCACGCATAACGAGGTGAGACTAAATGAGGCTCTCGGAGCCTCGGAACAGAGATATAGCTTAAATTATATAAGATGACCTTTTGGGTCATCACAATTTTCAAAGTCTTCGACCTCTTTACCAATTTTGTCGGGTATATCATCTTCGCCTGAATCAATGTCCGTTTGTTGCGTTGCCTCATTGCACGTCACAGTCATCGGTTCATCAAGTAAAGTAATAGTAATGCTGTATAGGTAAAGTAATGAGAGAACGGTAATAATAAATATCAGAAAAATTGAAAATGCTTTGATAAATTGAATAACTTGTTTTGAACATTGAAGATATTATTGCGGGAATTGAAAAATGCAGAAAAGGAATATCGTTTAGTAAATAAAACAGTAAATAATGCTTGTTTTTATCCTTGCTACCCCGAGGCTCGGCGGGCTTTTGTGGTCCTGATAGACCATCTTGAGATATGTTCCCTTACTTACTGCCTTTACGGAAGGGCATTCCTCCCCCTTCTCCTCGAGAACAACACAACAATCCATATCACTGTCTTCCAAAAACAAATTCCTCATCGCTGCAAGTGCTTCCTCTTCATCCGATCCATAGATGATGTCGGCCTGCTTGAAGGTCTGCTCCAGATGAGGTATCGGCTATTCCAGGAGTTAGTGATGACCGTGCCATGGCGGCGACCAGTTTATGAATTCTTCCCATGTATACTCGTACCACAGACCGAAAGTAGTACCATGTTTCTTGAGTTTTATGGGCTTTGTGATCCCTTGGAGGTTCTTACCGAGCCCTTTGCCTGGTTCGTATCCTCCCAAGTTCAGGATGATCTGGATCTTGCTATCCCACCATTGTCCTTGTCGATGGCATTGACTCGTTCAATATAGTGATAAGTTCCTCCACCCAGTTTTCTCTTTCCGTCAATCACAGGGATAGTCTGGCGACTGTAGATAGGGTTGCTACCGTCGCTATGGATGATCATCTCTTGGTGGTTCCACTCGAATTTCACCTCCTGATGTAGTATTAATGCAACGGACCCAGCATCATAGATCTAGGGTCGTCCTAACAACAAGTTATAAGATGCCGACACGTCTATTACCTAAAAGTCCACCTCGAACCAGGTGGGTCCCATCTGTAGGCATAGACTGATTTCCCCCATGGTAGATCTTTGAGACCCGTCGAAGGCTTTCACGTTGATTGCTCCCTGTCTTATCTCATGTAGTCCTTTACCCAATTTCTTGAGTGTTATCAACGGACAAATGTTAAGACTAGAACCTCCATCGATCAAGATCCTTGTGATGAAATGATCTTGACATTGTACGGTGATGTGCAATGCTTTGTTGTGTCCCAACCCCTCAGGTGGTTGGAAATGGTCCTTCGTGGGGTTTTGAGGTTCGTGGATGGATGGTGGAGTGCTGTTGTGGTAAGTGTTGCATGGTGCAGGGAGAGTTTGGTTCTTTGGGGAAGTGGCGTTATGGTGAGGTGTGGGATGGTTCTGTTGCTTTTAGATATTCTGTGGAGGAGTGGGGTTGACATCTGGAATGTTAAGGGAAAATGACAGATTGGATAAATTCCAGATCTGGTCGAGCTCCTCTTGAAATTTCAACATTTTATGTTCTAATGGTGACATATTCTCATGCAAGATTTGAATACCCCGGCCGTCAATGGCCTCTACCTGTTCAACCGTATTTTCCTTCCTGATACCGCTGGATTCTGCCATCTTACTTTTTCCCTTGTTTCTACCTTTGGGAGGACTGAGAGGAGGAGTAGGTGGAGGCCCTTTGGATCTTGTGCAGTAGGCGGATGATGCCACAATGCGCGAACTAACCTATGGGGAGGGGAATAATAATAAAAGAAATAAAAACAAAAAGGTAACCAAGTCAGCGAGGATTATGAAAAAGAATATTGCGGTATTTAAACACATAATGCGGAAATGTAAAGCGAGTCCTAATTTTGGGAACCTCTTTGTGCCCGAGGTAGGCCTAGCGACAAATTGATTTGGAGAACTTAAGTGCTAAATGCCTCATTTTATTGATAAGAAAAATAGACAAATCCCAAAATGACTCTAAATAAGCGGAAGGTAAAAATCACTAATGGCCATTGTCCTTATTACATCAACAGCGAAAATAAAGACATTCCTATCTACTTGGTCCCAGAAGGACCTTCCCCAGATTCGACATTCCTGCTTCCCTCGATCAGCTTTCCTAACTCGCGAAGTCCCAACAACATTTTGTTAGGCTGGATTTCTAGGAGAGATGGCAGGTTACCCAGGTGCTTTCTGACGATAGTTTTGTCACTAGAATGGAGGTCCTCCCACCAACTTAGCAGTCTTGGATGAATATTGGAGACCATACCGAATCTGGGGATTTCATGCCTCATTTTCTGCAAAGCAAATAAGGTTAGGCCCTTATGTTGACTTAAGTCACTGCATAGTTTTGAAGATTGACAAATGTCTGATCAGTTGAACCAGGTCCATCAGAGCACACATTCTTGAACTGAATAGCTGACACATGAACCGTATATACATAGGAGATATTTGTGATTATGAAGTATCAATGAACCAAGAGATTGTCTCCTAATGCAAAAAGGTTGCAAACTAATGAGAGGATAGAAGTTGAATTCAGCAAGGAAAGTAACAAAGGAAGGAAGTTGAGTTTGATACGAACTCTTTCACCCAGGAAGAGTTGGACTAGAACTGAACGACAAACTCAACAACTGAATCTATAAATATCCGAAGTATTTCTACTGGAATTCTTTACGCACAAAGTACAGAAGTGAATCAAAATCTGAAAGAAAAATTCCCAGTTATTTTGCAAGCAGAATTATTGTGCGATACAAAGGCTACAAATCAGCTAGAAGAACCAGTTCCATAGTTTGTGTATTGAGTCTAGTTGATTGTAGTAGGAATTTTAATATTGTATCTTTTCAGCTTTCTTAGAAGCAATTGTAATAGGTACACATTGTTCAAGTTAGAGTTAACTTGAAGCTTGTAAAAATTAGCTAGAGGCTAGTTGATACGAAGGGATTAGAGTTAGTCCTAGGATTATAAAAGAGTTTATTTTGTACCGTTTGGCTCAGAGTTTTTAGTGAAGAGTTTGAGAAAATCCTACTGAGGAGTAGGTCATGGTTTTTTCACCTTTTGAGCCAGGTGTTTTCCACGTAAAAATCTCTGTGTTTTTACTTTACTGCTTTTATTATTCCGCACCAGTAGAAGTTGGAACACAAAGAAGAACCAGGTTCTTCTTGTGAGACAGCACTCGAAAAATTGGGTACCACACATTTAACCTATATTCTTGTGTGGTATTGACGTCTAAAACCTCAATTGGTATCAGAGAAAGTTATCCTTGAAAAGGCTAACACCTTGGAAAAGATCAAAATGAGTGCACCACCTGGGAACTGGGAAGGTCAAACAACTTCAAGGCCACCACTCTTCAATAGCCAGTACTACTCTTGGGGGAAGACAGGATGAAGGACCACCTGATTGGAGAAGACTATGAACTCTGGGACATAGTCACTGATGGACCTCTAGCTACAATGAAGAAGACTGTTGAAGGTTTAGATGTACCAAAGACTAGGGCTGATTGCACTGCTGAAGATCTGAAGAAATGGGAGAAGAATGCTAAGGCCAAGAAGTGGCTAGTTTGTGGACTAGGTCCAGATGAATACAGCAGAATCCAAAGTTGCACCACAACCAAAGAAATCTGGGATACTCTACAAGTAGCCCATGAAGGAACACCTCAGGTAAAGAGGTCTAGAGGTACTCTACTATACTCTCAGTATGAAAACTTCACCATGAAAGAAGGAGAGACTATCCAAGAGATGTACACAAGATTCACAACCTTGACTAATGAACTGAAGTCTCTTGGAAGAGTCATTCTGGAAGAGGACAGGGTTGAGAAGATCCTGACAAGGGTCTTGCCAATTTCCTAGGAAAGCAAAATCACTTCTATCTAGGAATCCAAAAATATGGCAACCTTGAGATTGGATGAGCTGATTGGAAACCTTACTGCTTATGAACTCAGAAGGCAAACCATGAATATGGATGCCCCAAAAAAGGAGAGATATGAAAGAAGGAACAGGAAGAAGGAACTGGTCCAACCCAAGAAAACCACAACAAAGGCTATGGTTGCTTCTTGGGGGGAAAATTCAGATGAGGANCTAAAGAATGTGCAATGTTGAAAGCAAAGTGCATGAACCTGGAAATCAGAGTTAGTGAATCTGAAAAAGAAAAACACTGTCTTGTTGAACCAGGTTCATCCACTTGAGACTCAGATTCTAGAACTAAAATCTGAGAACTTAAAACTGAGATTAGGATCCAGTAAAAAGGTTGTTGATCACTCTCATGTCAAGTTAGAAGAAAATTTGGGAAAACTAAAAGATAAAATGTATGCCAAGGATGAACATATAAGATCACTTAAAGAAGAGCTTGGCAAAGTCAAACATGAATTAGATAGAACTTGTAAATGGAATAAATCCTCTGATGCCTTGACATGGCTTCAAGAGAATCATAGTAGCAACAAGAGAGGGCTTGGTTTTGGTAGTCAATTGCCTAAGTGGGATCCCAAAAGCAAGTATCTCTCTCTCCCTGAAAATAAAACCTGCACCCACTGTGGTAAGACTAGCCACTACAAATATGAGTGTACTGCAAAAGAGCAGGCGAGTCGAAAAAATGAGAGGTTTGTCAAAAAGAAAAACTGGCTAACAAATTGGGCCAGAAAAAAATTGATTCATCCAATCTCTCATAGAAAAGGACCCAAACTAGTTTGGGTTCTTAAAACTAACCCCTGATTTCCTTTTGTAGGTACAAGTGAGAGGAAGCAGCCAAATTTGGTTTTTGGATAGTGTCTGCTCAAAGCATATGACGAGGAACAAGGAACAGTTCCTTTCACTTGAAAACCTCAAAGGAGGAAATGTCTCCTTTGGAAATGGAAAGAAGGTGAAATTATAGGGGTTGCCAAAGTAGGTAAGGATGACACACGTTCCATTGAACATGTGTACTTGATAGATGGCTTGAAATATAGCCTGATCAGTGTGTCACAATTGTGTGACAGAGGTAACCTGGTGGCTTTCACTTTCACGAAATACTTTGTGATTAACTTGCTTACTGACAAGATTATTTTGCAGGGAAAGAGGATGAACAATATCTATGTAATAGACTTGTCCACACTGTCTGAAAATGAACTCACTTGCTTGAGTGTGTTGGACAGTGATCCCCTCCTTTGGCACAAACGACTTGGTCATGCAAGTCTAAATCAGCTTAACAAATTAGTCTCTAAGGACTTAGTGGTAGGACTTCCTAATATTAAGTTCAAGGAAGACAAAGTTTGTGAGGCATGTGCAAGGGGGAAGCAGGTAAGATCCTCATTCAAAAGTAAGAAAATGGTCAGTACCACCAGGACGTTGGAACTGGTTCATCTGGATCTGTGTGGTCCAATGAGAACTCTGAGCAGAGGTGGTAAGAAATATGTGATGGTGTTAGTTGATGATTACTCAAGGTTCACGTGGACCTTATTTCTTGCATCTAAGGATGAAACATTTGATATGTTCATCGCATTTGTTAATAAAGCTCAAAATTAGTTAGGACATCAACTAGCATCAATAAAATCTGACCATGGTACTGAATTTGAAAATGCAAAGTTTGCTGAGTTCTGTGATGAACATGGTATCACTCATAACTTTTCTGCCCCTAGAACCCCACAACAAAATGGGGTTGTGGAAACAAAGAATAGAGCTCTTGAAGACATGGCAAGAACCATGCTTCTTTCTAGCAAACTACCATACAGCTTCTGGGCAGAAGCAATAAACACTGCTTGCTATATAATCAATAGATGCATGACCAGGCCACTGGTAGAGAAAACTCCCTATGAATTACTTAAAGGAAGAAAGCCCAACATATCCCATCTTAGGGATTTCGGATGTAAATGTTATGTGCACAATAATGACAAAGATTCCTTGGGTAAATTTGATCCCAGAAGTGACGAGGGAGTATTCTTGGGATATTCATCACATAGTAAAGCCTATAAAGTGTACAATAAAAGAACTATGTGTGTAGAAGAGAGTGTGCATGTTGTCTTTGATGAAACTAACACTCTTTCTGAGAGACAGGAACCAGAAGATGAGGAGCTTGGACTGGTGAGAAGCAGTGAACACATTGAAGCAGCCATGGAAGATGGAACAGGTGATGGACCAGGTCCAACTACCCCAAGCAACATGACATGGGGAACTCAACATGTGAACCCTGGACCTGATCCTGTTCCATAACAACAAAACAACATGGAACTATCCAGAAGTGAACATCAAACCACACAGATATTAGAGTTCTCACCCTCTTGAGAACATCATAATAGATTTGTCATCCGGAATCAAAACAAGAGCTTCCTTGAAATATTTGTGTGCGTTTGATGCCTTCCTATCCTTAATCGAACCAAAGAACATTGGTGAAGCCCTACAAGATGCTGATTGGGTAAATGCCATGCAAGAAGAGCTGAATCAGTTTGAAAGAAGTCAAGTATGGCACTTGGTACCCAGGCCACTAGACAGATCAGTGATTGGCACAAAGTGGGTCTTCAGGAACAAGCTCGATTAGGATGGAACTATTACAAGAAACAAGGCCTGACTGGTTGTTCAAGGGTATAGTCAAGAAGAGGGAATTGACTATGATGAGACTTTTGCTCCTGTGGCAAGACTGGAGGCAATCAGACTTCTTATAGCATTTGCTGCACATATGGAATTCACTCTCCATCAGATGGATGTTAAGAGTGCCTTTCTCAATGGCTATTTGAAGGAAGATGTATTTGTCAAACAGCCTCCAGGTTTTGAAAGCAAGGAGTCACCTGACCACGTATACAAACTTGACAAGGCTCTCTATGGTCTCAAACAAGCACCTAGAGCATGGTATGAGCGGCTATCAAAATTCCTGTTAGAACATGGGTACAAACGAGGCAAAATTGACAGCACCTTGTTCTTAAAGGAAAAGGGTAAAGAACTCCTGGTTGTGCAAATATATGTGGATGATATTATATTTGGGGCAACTTCTGAAAAACTGAGTAAGGAATTTGCTACACTTATGGGGAGCGAGTTTGAGATGAGCATGATGGGTGAGCTAAACTTCTTCTTAGGCTTGCAAATCAAGCAAAACCCAAATGGAACAATGATCCATCAACAAAAGTATGTGAAAGAACTGCTGAAGAAGTTTAAAATGGAGGACTCAAAGGAAATAGACACTCTCATAGCCATAACTACAAAATTGGATGTGCATGAACCTGGTTCATCCGTTGATCAGAAGCTATACAGAGGGATGATTGGGTCTCTATTATATCTCACTTCCAGCAGACCTGATATTGTGTTCAGTGTGGGACTGTGTGCTAGGTTTCAGGCAAATCCAAAGGAATCTCACCTCATTACAGTGAAGAGAATTTTGAGATATTTGAAAGGCACCACTGATTTGTGCCTTTGGTATCCTTAAGGTAGTAATTTCGACCTTGTAGGATATGCTGATGCTGATTATGCAGGTTTTCTGGTTGACAGGAAAAGTACTTCAGGCATGGCTCACTTCTTGGGCTCCTGCCTTGTGTCTTGGGCCACCAAGAAACAGAATTCAGTATCTTTGTCTACTGCTGAGGCTGAATATGTGGCAGCAACCTCTTGCTGTGCTCAGTTGCTGTGGATTAAGAAACAACTCATGGACTTCGGTATAGATGTGGGATGCATTCTTATTTTCTGTGATAACACTAGTGCAATTAGTATGACCAAGAACCCGGTTCATCATAAGAGAACTAAGCACATAGATGTTAGACACCACTTCCTTAGGGAAAACTATGAAAAGGGAATGATCTCAATTGAATTTTGTACTACTGATCAACAAATTGTAGATATCTTTACTAAAGCACTGAGTAGGGAGCATTTTGAGAGAAACAGACTTGAATTAGGGATGATTAAGATCACCTAAGTGAAGAACAAAAAATGAAATTTTATTTATTTATTTTGGCTAGAACATTCTAATTAGGTACTTAATCAGATTAATCATTGCTCAGTATCATGTCTTTATTGCCATACTCTTTTGCCATGTATTAATATGATACCCTAGTTGCTAATGATGTTTCTCTATCTTTGTAAATTGAGGCAAATTAAATATTTTAACAGGATGAACCTGATTCATCCATGCTGGTTCATATGACTGACAAGGTACGTTCTCATCTCCATACATTTATTAATTCAAGTACAGTCATACATGAGCAGAACTTTATCTACTTATGGTTCAACTTCAAATACTTCGTACTTACCCAAAATTGAACCAGTTTCAAGAAGTCTCATCTCACTTAATTAGCCTAGTTTTAGGGGAAAAATAACTGTCTAATCAATGTCAGCCCCATATCGATTAGACTCCCATCTGAGTTAATACTCTGCCGTTGTAATCTCCCTAGCCACATCTTATAAAAGGGTCATCATTACTCTTCTCTTCATAAAGTAACCGTCGAACCAAGTTCAACTCATTCTACACAAACCAAAACTGATCACTCGCCTTTTCTTCCTAACAACACACAATCGTGTCTTCACCACCACCTGCTTCTTCTTCTACTTCATCACCTAATCGTGATTACGATGGAGGAATTTCTGAATCTGAATCTAACTCTCCATCTGTATATAGTTCTTAATCACCAGAAAATTCGTCAACCCCTGAAAACATACCTATTCCTGAACCCACACCAAACCCTACTCCAGCTCCCAGGGGTCGCCGTGTGAAAATTCTTGCCAGAAAGACAGTTGCTTCTGGTTCTAGAGCAAGATTCTTGGAAGAAATTCTACAGGCTGATAAGGATCCCAACGCTGAATCATCAAGTGAATTGCTTAAATCAGCCAACGAGGAGGAGGCACCTGGTTCATCAAATTCTGAACAAGGTAATCTTGATGCTATCTCTGAATCTGTTAATGCTGAGAACATGTTTGTTCTGGTTGGGTCGGTGGTAGATGTTGAAGTGCCGAGTAGGCAAAGAGAATTGGGAAAAAGAAAAATTCTTGAGAGAGAGGGTGGAGATGGATTTGTAAGGGGATCTAGGGAGGATGACACCACACTGGCTATCTGTGGTCCCATTCTTGAGAATGTTGGAGATGAAGTCACATAGTTAGGGGGAAGTGTAGTTGAGGAGGCCGCATCAGGTCTAGCAAGCTTGAGGAAAGGATCAGATGAACCTGGTTCATCTGGGGACGAGACATTGGTTGAAAGGCTAAAGAAACTGGGGGAGTCCTATAACCCCAAGAAAAGGAGGACTCAGAAGTTCAAGAAAACATCTACCCCAGTTCCTCCAAAGAAGAGGAAAGCTACTGTTTCTGCTGATGCTCATGTCCCTAAGGTGCGTGCTACTCGTAATACCGTGATAGAAGAAGAAGAAAAGTTGGAGAAGGCTCTGTAAGAGAGCAGGAAAAAGAAGGCGGCAAAGGGTAAAGCTAAGATTGGAGAGCCTGTTGAGGCTGTTGTTATTGAAGAGGAGACATTGGACCTTGTTCAACAAGAGGAGCAGATTGCTCCATTTTTGGTTGGGACACCAAAACCCAAAACGGCTAAGGCTTCTTCAAAGAAGTTAGCTGCTGTGTCCGCCGCAACTCCAAGCACTGCCAAAAGGACCAGGTCCAAGGCAAAGAAATGAAGCTTGTGGAGAAAGATGATGATGCAGACTGGAGTGGAGAAGAGGAGAAGGAAGATGATGTGGATACTGACAGAGTCATAATGTTTGGCAAGCGAACATTCTTGAAGGGAAAGTTGTTAGATCTAGAGGAGCCTGGAATGAGATACCTACAGGACACTCTGGAAGTGCAGGGATGGAAGGACATGGTCCTTCGCATGGAAGGCAGGCTGGCAAGGGCTGAATAGGTGGAATTCATGGGAAATGCCATTGTCAAATACGACAGGGTCACCTCTATGGTCAAAGGAGTTCAAGTTTCCTTTGATGCTAAAGAGCTGGGTGAAATTCTGAACATACCAGCTGAGGGCTATGAGGACTACACAAGGCAGAGATGGCCTTGTCTAGATGGGATGGCCTTAGCAATCAACATCACCAGATTCTTCAGTGATAATGAGATGGAGATTGGACCCAGGCCGGTCTACAAAAGTGAAATGAAGCCAGAGCACAAGTTGTTCTTCGAGTTTGTCATCAAATTCCTGCTGCCCAGACAAGAAAGAAGGCACATAGCCAACTATATGGATCTGACTCTGATGGAGTGTCTGTACAGGGGAAAGCAAATCAATTGGCCAGCTTTCATCATCCAACTCTTGGACAGAGCTGTGAATGGAACCAAAGCACATGCAATCCCATATGGATTCATTCTGACAGATGTGCTTGCACATTTTGGGGTTCATGCGAAGAAGGCTAAAATGGCGACTGCTAAGGATTATTTTGGGAAGGAAACTTTGCTGTCATGTGATTATACTGTAAATGTTCCTGCAGATGAACCTGGTTCATCTAGGAAGCAGCCTGTCAACAACAAAGTCAGAACTTTGGTGCAGGAAAGCGAGATCAAGGATATGGAGATCCTTCATTTGAAATCTCGTGTGATTGAGGTTGAAGCTGAGCGGGATGCTCTCAAGGATGAACTAGCAAAAGAGAAGGAAAAGAACGAGGGTGTTCTTCAGCAGATGCTTTCTCTTCTACAAACCAAGACCACAACCTCCTCTGCACCTTCCTATCCTTAGGCTGTCCAGAGCTACCTAAAAACCCCCTTCAGTGCCCAGTTCGGGACTTGTTTCTGTTGTTTTTTCATCTATCTTGCTCATGGTTTGATTGTTTTTGTTTTTTTCTGTATGGTGGTTGATTATCGTTTCTGATCAATGAATTCTTCTTTATGTTATTGACTTGTCTCAATTTCTTATTTAGCTTGCATTTATTGGTTTCTTGTGTTGATTAGTCATGATTTGCATCTGCAGTTGCCTCAAATGGCCATGAGTAATAGTTAATAAATCTGGTAAGAGTATCATTTTGCAACTTTTCGATGATGCCAAGAGGGTAAGATATGTGTGCTGAACTTTTCAATTTTTTTCAAAAGTGATATTTATAACCCAATGAACCTGGTTTCTCTATGATTAATGCTTAAAATCGTACAAAGTGTTTGAAGTGTATACAGGATTAAGCACAGGGTTTGTCATCATCAAAAAGGGGGAATTTGTTGACCCAAGTCACTGCATAGTTTTGAAGATTGACAGATGTCTGATCAGTTGAACCAGGTCCATTAGAGCACACATTCTTGAACTGAATAGCTGGCACATGAACTGTATATACATAGGAGATATTTGTGATTATGAAGTATCAATGAACCAAGAGATTGTCTCCTAATGCGAAAAGGTTGCAAACTGATGAGAGGACAGAAGTTGAATTCAGCAAGGAAAGTAACAACGGAAGGAAGTTGAGTTTGATACGAACTCTTTCACCCAAGAAGAGTTGGACTAGAACTGAACGACAAAATCAACAACTGAATCAATAAATATTCGAAGTATTTCTGTTGGAATTATGTACGCCCAAAGTACAGAAGTGAATCAAAATCTGAAAGCAAAATTCCCAGTTATTTTGCAAGCAGAATTATTGTGCGATACAAAGGCTACAGATCAGCTAGAAGAACCAGTTTCATAGTTTGTGTATTGAGTCTAGTTGATTGTAGTAAGAATTTTAGTATTGTATCTTTTCAGCTTTCTTAGAAGCAATTGTAATAGGTACACATTGTTCAAGTTAGAGTTAACTTGAAGCTTGTAGAAATTAGCTAGAGGCTAGTTGATACGAAGGGATTAGAGTTAGTCCCAGGATTACAAAAGAGTTTATTTTGTAAGTCCGTTTGGCTCAGAGTTTTTAGTGATGAGTTTGAGCAACTCCTACTGAGGAGTAGGTCGTGGTTTTTTCAGCTTTTGAGCCAGGTGTTTTCCACGTAAAAATCTCTGTAATGACCCAGCCGGTCATTTTGTGTATTGGGACTCTGTTCCCGTGAATGACTCTTCCCATAGCGGCTACTCGTGCCTTATGACTTGTGTGGGCAGGTAGTTCGAGATTCAGAAGTGATTTGGCCAGTTCAGGAACACTTGGTTCCTGAAGGCTAGCCTATTTGGCTAATTTTGGTTCCGAGAAGCATTTTGAGCAAGCGACCTCAGAATCGAGTTCTAACAGCTCCAGCAGCTCCGGATGATGATTTCGGACTTGGGAGTGAGTTCACCTCGGGTTTCTGATGACCCGGGAGTATTTCGGCACCTGAATTGGAATTCAGGATTTCATAAGATTTGGAATTCAGCCTGGAATTGGACCTCGTGATATCATAGTCCGAATGGAATTCCGGAACTGGCAATAGTTCCATATAGTCATTTATGACTTGCCCGCAAAATTTGGGGTCATTCCGAGCAGTATAGACCCGTTCGGCGTATCGCTGAGCCAATTGAATTTTCTTGAAATCCTAAGTTTGAAACTAAGGGGTTTTGGAGAGTGATTTATAGTTTGGATGATGTTTTTAGTGTTCTGGGAGCTCGAGCAAGTGCTTCATGTGATTTGGGACTTGTTGGTATAATTTGTTGAGGGCTCGGGTGGGCCCAGGGGTCCCCCGGACCCCAATCGGGGTCAAAAAACCAGCAGTTGCACAACTGGTGGGGAAATCTTCTGGTGTGACCGCACCTACGGTCCATGAGCCGTAGGTGCGAGGCTCGCACCAGTGGCCTTTCCATCACAGGAGCGGCCTTAGTCGCAGGGGCGACTCTTCCTCTTGCAGGCGCGACTCTGCAGGGGCGGACCAGGCTCCGCAGGCGCGACCATTCCCCAAGGCCCAGGCCATCGCAGGCGCGGCCAATTTCCTGCATGTGCGAGTCCGCACCTGCGATCCAAAGTCCGCAAGAGCGAGAATTTCCCCCCAGTGCCCAGGCCTTTTCCGCATGTGCGACCCATTGCCCGCAGGTGCGAGACCGCACTTGCGATCCAAAGGTCGCAGGTGCGGAAACTGCGGACCAGTCCTATAAAAAGCCCATTTCGTGATCTTTCAGCCCAAAACTCGATTTTTTCTCCATTGTTGAGACCTCTAAGAGCTCCAGAGCAGTGTTTCGGCC